>JAQZBX010025686.1:0-29388 GCA_029593785.1 Cabassous unicinctus | reverse complement strand
TATGAATGTTCCTTCTCAGTCTCTTTCAATCTCTGGCTCCTCTTCACTTTTTTTTGCTCAACTGTTAAGTTTCCCCAACTCTGCTGTTGACCCTCCTTTTTCTTAGTGTACACTTTCTTTTTTCTGGGAAAGCAAATAACTACCATTTAACATCAGATCACATCTTTAGTTCTGACCCTTTTCCTTAATTCCAAATCTATATTTTCAGCTACCTCAGTCTTCTCCCCCTTCCCCAAAATGTGCTCTTCCTCTGGGGTAGGGTTTTTCCGCCAGCGTGATTTTGACCCCAGAGAACATTTGGCAATATCTGGAAACAGATTTTATTGTCTACTCAGGTGGAAGGCAGTGAGGCGGTTGGCTACTGTTATATAGTGGATAGTGGTCAGGAATGCTGCTAAACATCCTACATTGCAAAGGACAGTTCCTGACAACAAAGAATTATCTGGCCCAAAATGGTAATAGTGATGAGGTTGAGAAACCTTACTCTAGTAGTATGTAATGGTGTAATGGTGTAATGGTCAATGGTTAAGAGCTCGGCCTGCAAACTCTTAGGGCTCAAATCTGGGCTCCTCCATTTACTAGCCACATACCCATTTAACCTCTCTGTCCCCCAGCTTCATAAAGTTGTTATGTGGAATAAATGAGATGATGCACAAGATATACTTAAGACAGTGTCTGGCACACCAGCTAGTATTATCATCACAAAACAAAAACAGTGATATTTACCAGTGACTTTTATGTGTGAAAGGCTTTAAATGCACTTACACTAATGCCTGCAAGATAGATATTCTATGAAAAAGGAAAACTTAGTGATGTTAAGTGACTTGCCTAAAACGAATTTAATTCTGGATGTGGTTCCAAAGTCTGGACACATCTAATGTACCAGATTTCTTTCAAGTGAGAGCTAAGGAAGCCATTAGACCATAGGCAAAAACTAATGGTTAAAAAAAAAGATGGGTCAATCAACAGAAGTCAACCGACTATGTCCAGCCAGCCAAAGGAAGAGAACAGCTTCTGAGAAAGTTTGTTTGTGAGGCTTGGCCCACCCTGACGACTCTGCTTCTGCACCACTCACCCATCCATGAAGTTACACTGAATGCATTCCCCCCTAGCACCTGAGCTCTGGACTGACAGGACTGCTAAAGAGGGGCATCTGCTGGTGGACAAGAAAAGTACATGAAAAGGGAAAAATAATAATAAATAAAAGAGGCAATCAGGTACCTTTACTGGCCCCTCTCTAAGAATCTTGGAAACTGGCCTGGACCCCATTACTGGGTCCTTAGCCCTGGTATGAGTAGTTAAAGAAAAGCAATCCTAAATACCTAGAAAAAGTTGAATCAAGAGTCAAAGAACAGTGGTAGCTAGCACACAGCTACAAAACAGTAAACTGCTAGGCAAGAGACAGAAATTGAACATCAGAATAAACTCAGCATCATAATCAGATGCCTAGAAATCAAAAACAGTACTAGCCATACTAAGAAAAAAGAAGATATGACTCGGGCAAAGGAACAACTCAAAGCTCCAGATGAGACCTGGACTTGAAACAACTAATCAATGAGATTCATACAAATCTCCTAAATCAAATCAGGAATTGAAGGACAACATGGCTAAAGAAATAAGGCATTATGAAGACACTGGGTGAGCACAAAGAAAAATTTGAAACCTTAGATAGAAAAATAACAGCACTTATGGGAATGAAAGACACAATAAATGAGATAAAAATACAATGGAGGCACACAATAGCAAATTTAAAATCATGGAAGAAAGAATCAGTGAAGCAGAGGACAGAACAACTGAAATTGAAAAGAGAGAACAGAGAGAGAAAAGAATGGAAAAAATTGAGCAAGGGCTCAGGGAGTTGAATGATAACATGAAACGCACCAACATACATGTCATGGGAGTTCCAGAAGGAGACGAGAAGGGGAAAAGGGCAGAGAGAGAATTTGAGGAAATAACTGCCAAAAATTTATCAACTCTCATGAAAGACATGAATATATATGTCCAGTAAGCACAGTGTACTCCAATTAGAATAAATCCAAATAGACCTACCCCAAGACACACAATATTAAGAATGCCAAATGCCAACAATAAAGAGAAAATTCTGAAAGCAGCAAGGGAAAAGTGAAACATCACATATATCACATAGTGTGGGTTTTTCTTAAGAACCATGGAGGCAAGAGGGCAGTAGTATGATATAATTAATGTCCTGAAAGAGAAAACCTGCCAGCCAAGAATTCTTTATCTGGCAAAACTGTTCTTTAAATAGGATAGTGAGTTTAAAATAGTCACAGATAAGCAGAAACTAAGAGAGTTCATAAATAAGAATCCAGCTCTGCAGGAAACACTAAAGGGAATTCTGCAAAAAGAAGAAAAGATAAGAAAGAAAAGAGAAGCGAAAAGAAAAGGAAAGGAAAAGAAAGAGAGGCTTGGAGAAGAGTGTAAAAGTGAAGACTAACAGAAAGGGTAACCAGAAAGATAAAAAGGAAAAAATAAGATATGACATATGAAAGTCAGAGGATCAAATGGTTCAAGTAAGTAATGCCTTTACAGTAATAACACTGAATGTTAATGGATTAAACTCCCCAATCCAAAGACATAAGATGACAAGATGAATAAGAAAATATGAGCCATCCATATGCTGTCTGCAAGAGACTCACCTTAGACCTAAGGATACAAATAGACTAAAGTGGAAGGTTGGAAAAAAATATTTCATGCAAATACTAACCACAAGAGATCAGGGGTAGGGAAGCAGATGTGGCTCAAGCAATTGAGTTCCTGCCTACCACGTGGGAGGTCCCGGGTTTGGTTCCTGGTGCCTCCTGGGAATACGAGCAAGAGAGCAAGCTGACGAAACAGGCTGGCACAGCAAGCTGATGCAACAAGAGATACAAGGAGGAAAACATAATGAGAGACAGAACAAAGCAGGGAGCAGAGGTGGCTCAAGCAATTAGGCACCTCTCTCCCACATGGGAGGTCCTGGAAGACAAGCACACATCAAACAGAGCAAATGCAAACAACAAGGGGGTGGGGAGAAATAAATAAATAAAACAAATCTTGAAAAATAACAGAGAGAGCGATCAGGGATAGCTATACTGGTGTCATATAAAACAGACTTTAAATGCAAAAAAGTTATGAGAGATGCAGAAGGCCATTATATATTAATAAAATGGACAATACACCAGGAAGGAGTAACAGTCATAAATATCTATGCACCTAACCAGGGTGCCCCAAAATAAGTGAGGCAAACTCTGGTAAAACTGAAAGGAGAAATAGACATTTCTACAATAATAGTTGAAGACTTCAACAGCTACTCACATCAACTCACATCAACTCCACAGAACTAGACAGAAGATCAACAAGAAAACAGAGAACTTAATGTGATAAACGAGCTGGACCTGACAGACATATACAGAACACTACACACCAAATAAACAGGTTATACATTCTTCTCAAGTGCTCATGGATCTTTCTCCAAATAGACTACATGTTGGGACACAATACAGCTCTCAATCAATTTAAGAAGAATTAAAATGGCAAAAAGCACCTTCTATGATCATAATGGAATGAAATTGGAAATCAATAATGGGCAAGAAAGGAGGAAATTTGCAAATATATGGAGGCTAAACAACACACTCCAAACAGTGGGTCAAAGAAGAAATTGCAAGAGGAATTAGTATATATCTCGAGATGAATGAAAACAAGAACACAACTTATCAAACTTAAGGGATACGCTGAAGAAAGTGCTGAGAGGGAAATTTATAGCCCAATGTCTATATTTAAAAAGTGGAAAGAATTAAAATCAGATCTAACTGAACAACTGGAGTAACTAGACAAAGAACAGAGCAGAAATAAATAAATGAAATTGAGAACAGCAACAACAACAAAAAATACAGAAAACCAACAAAATCAAAAGCTTGTTCTCTGAGAAGATCAATAAAATTGACAAACCCCCTACCTAGACTAAAAAAGAAAAAGAGAGAAGATGCAAATAAATACAATCAGAAATGAAACGAGAGTGGAGTTACGAATGACCCCACAAAAATAAAAAGGATCATAAGAGGATATTATAAGAAACTGTATGCCAACAAACCAGACAACTTATACGAAATGGACAAGTTACTAGAAATGCACAATCTACACTGACGCTACAAGAAATACAAGAACTTAACAAACTAATCACATTTAGATATTGAATCCATCATCAAAAATCTCCCATCAATGAAAAGTCCAGTACTGGATGGCTTCACAGGTCAATTCTAGCAAGCACTTCAAAAAGAATTATCACCAATCCTGTTTAAACTCTTCCAAAAAATTGAAGAGGAGAGATTACCCAACACAGTTTATGAAGCCAACATCACCCTAATAATATAGCCAGATAAAGACACAAGAAAAGAAAATTACAGACCAACATCTCTAATGAACATAGATGCAAAAATTCTCAACAAAATACTTGTAAATTGAATCCAACAGCATATCAAGACTTGTACATCACAACCAAGTGGGATTTATACTTGTTATGCAAAGCTGGTTCAACATAAGAAAACCAATCAATTAATACACCACATTAGCAAACTGAAGGGAAAAAAACCACATGATCATCTCAATCGATGCAGAAAAGGAATTTGACAAAATCCATCATCCTTTTTTGATAAAAAAATACTTCAAAAGATAGAAATAGAAGGAAAATTACTCAATATGATAAAAGGCATATATGAAAACCCACAGCCAACAACATACTCCATGGGGAAAGATTGAAAGCTTTCCCTCTAAGATTAGGAACAAGACAAGGATGTCTACTGTCACCACTATTATTCAACATTATGCTAGAAATTCTGGTTAGGGCAATTAGGCAAGAAAAAGAAATAAAAGGCATCCAAATTGGAAAAGAGGAAGTAAAACTCTCACTACTCACAGTTGACATGATCCTATATTTAGAAAATCCTGAAATATCCACAACAAAGTTATTAGGGCTAATAAATGAGTTCAGCAAAGTGGCAGGATACAAGACCAACATGCAAAAATCAGTAGTATTTCTATATACTAGTAATGAACAAGCAGATGAGAAAGTCAAAAATTCTATTTACAATAGTGACAAAAAGACTCAAATATCTAGGAATTAATTTAACCAGGAATGTAAAGGATCTGTATTCAGAAAACTACAAAACACTTCTAAAAGAAATCAAAGAAAAACTAAACAAATGGAAGGACATTCAGTGTTCATGGATAGGAAGACTAAACATTGTGACAATGTCAATTCTACCCAAACTGATTTATAGATTCAATGCAATAGCAATCAAAATTCTGCAAATCCTACTTTATAAAAATACAAAAGGCAATTACCAAATTTATTTGGAAGGGAAAGGGGTCCCAAAAACATCCTAAAAAAGAAGAGCGAAGTTGAAGGACTCACGCTTTCTGACCTTGAAATGTATTATAAAGCTACAGTGGACAAAACAGCATGGTATTGACAAAAAGACAGACAACAGAGCAAATTGAAAGTTCAGAAATAGACCCTCATCTCAATGGTCAACTGATTTTTGATAAGCCTACCAAGTCCACTTTTTTGGGACAGAACAAATGGTGCTGGGAGAACTGAATATCCATAACCAAAAGAATGAAAGAGGACCCCTCTCTCACTCCCTATACAATAATCAACTAAGCATAGAAAGATAAAAGAAAGGACCATAAAACTCCAAGAAGATAATGTAGGGAAACATCTATAAAACATTGTAGTAGGTGGGGGTCTCTTGAACTTTACACCCAAAGCAAGAGCACAACAACAACAAAATAGACAAATGGGACCTCCTCAAAATTAAACACTTCTGCACCACAAAGGACTTTGCGAAGAGAGTAAAAATTCAGCCTACTCAATGGGAGAAAATATTTGGAAATCACACATACAACAAGGGTCTAATATCTATGATATATAAAAGATCCTACAACTCAACAACAAAAAGACAAATGATCCAATTAAAAAATACACAAAAGACCTGAATAGACTTTTTTTTTAAGAAATACAAATGGCAAAGAAACACATGGGGGAATGGCTATTAGAGAAATGCAAATCAAAACTACAATGAGATATCACTCACACCTACTAGAATGGCCTCTATTAACAAAACAGAAAACTACAAGTGTTAGGATGTGGAGAGATAATATGGCAGTTTGATATTATTTATGAATTCTGAAAAGAGATATAGATTATGTTTGTAAACTGGTCTATTCCTCTGGGTGGGATAACCCTTTGATTGTATTAGATTCAGCTGAGATGTCTGATTAAATTATGTTAAGATTAGGGCTTTGATTCAACCATGTCATTAGAGTGCATCTCAGTGCTGAGTCCCAGCCCCTTTGGTGGGCTGATAAAACAGACTCTCACATGGAAGCAGATACACAGAGAAGATACACAAAGGATCCCGTGGTCCCAGGAAGAAAGATGAATCGTTAGCCTGATTGTTTACAGCTGACCTTGTGAAGAGAACAGAGAGCTGAGCCCAGAAAGAAATAAGCCCCAGAGAAAGAGAGATAAGCTCTATGCCAGCCTACAGCTGAGATCAGAAGAAGCTGGGACCATGAGCCTTAAGAGGAAAGAAGAAGGCTGAACCCTCACAGACATCACCTGCCATTTTGCTTCAACATGTGGCCAATGACTTTGGGTGAGAAAGTACCTCTTACAGTACCTTGAGTTGGACTCTTTGGGGCCTTGTGACTGTAAGCTTCTACCCAAATAAATACCCTTTATAAAAGCCAACAGAGTTCTGGTACTTTGCATCAGCACCCCTTTAGCTGACTAATACAGATAGGAACGCTTATTCACTGTTGGTGGGGATGTAGAATGGTATAGCCACTGTGGAAGTCAGTTTGGCAGTTCCTAAGGAAGTTAATTATAAATCTACCATGTTACCTGACAATACCACTACTAGGTATATACCCAGAAGAACTGAGAGCAGTGACAAGAACAGACATCTGCACACTGATGTTCATAGCAACATTATTCACAATAGCCAAAAGATAGAAACAGTCCAGGTGTCCATCAACTGACAAATGGATAAACAAAACTGTGGTGTATACACATGATGGAATATTATTCAGCTGTAAGAAGAAATGAAATTGTGAAGCATATTACTACATGGATGACATAGACATTATGTTGAGTGAAGCAAGCCAGGCACAAAAGGACAAATATTGTATGATTTTGCTATTATGACCTAAGTATAATGAGCAAACTCATAGAGTTAATAGCTAGAACATAAGTCACCAGAGAATAGAATGTGGTTAGAGAATGGAAAGCTGATGTTTAATCTGTGCAGAATTTTTAGGAAGTTGTTTGTAAATGTTTGGAAATGAATAGAAATGGTGAAAGCAAATCATTGGATTTATAATCAGTAGTGTTAACATATGGGTACAGTAGTGGGTTTTTTTGGTTTCTTTTTTTGGAGTAATGAAAATGCTTTAATATTGACTGAAGTGACAAATGCACAAATCTGTCATTATACCAAATGCCATTGGTTGTGTACTTTAGATAAATTATATAGTTTATGAACAAAAAAACAATTGGGTGGGTTGGGGGAAGAATACACTAAATGTAAGATACAGATTATAGCTAGCAGTAATACTTTGACGAGCTCTTTCACAATTTGTTACAAATGTTTCACAACAATGCACAGTTTCGGTGGTGGGGTGATTTATGGGAGCCCTGTATGATGTTATGCATGTTTGTTTTGTAAGTTCACAACTTTTACTATACATTTGTTTAGGTATGTTCACGTATGAATGATATACTTCAATAAAATTTTTTTAATGTAAAAAAAAAAAGATATACCAGGAGTACAAGCAGAGTTACTACATAGTTTGTAGGGAGAGAACTAGAAACATGTATATAAAGTTGAGAAAAAACTTCTGTAAACGTATATTTGTATGAGACAAGGACGGCATGGAAGGACAACAATGCAGTTGTTAACACTGGTTACTGCTACTGGAAATCAATAGAAAGACAGCCCAAATATTAAAACCTTCTGCACATTCTACCAATTTTTAAAAGTCCACTGAATAACAGTACCCAAAATATTTTGCAGTTTAGAATTTCAAGTGGTGACACTGTTTAAATAACCTTATATTGGATCAAGAAGGCCGAGTAAGATGCTTCAGGGCTCCATCCCCCCACAGAAGCTTTGAACAAACAAGCACTAGAAGAAACATCTTATTAAAGCTCCAGAAAACAATTAAAGGATTGTAGTAACAGGGCAAGCACCGAATCAAGGAAAAGGTCACTTAAAAGCAGTAGGATCTTGTGGTGCCCTGGCTGGTCACTACCTTATCCCTTCACGAGCTTGGCCGGAGCGCCATGCTCTCCATGCAGATCCCTTGTCCCAGTTTTGGTGGGTGCAAAGTAACACTTGTGCACATACTGGGAGTATATATGCCTGGCCACTGTCTGGTGGTGGTCTAAGGGACTCACTGTCCCAGAACTTGCCCTACATATAGAAGGCAGCTCAACAGAGCACTCCTATAGAACACCATGGGAGAGCAGTCGTCATGCTGCCTGGGGCAAGGGTCTGTTGGCTGTAGGACACACAGTGCAATGCCCAGGACAGTGAGGAAACCATTTCCTAAGGAAGAGGGGACATTAGTATCTGTGTAAGCAGGGGAATTCCTAGGGCCACGCACACAAATGCCCAATAGAAGAGGTATGTGAAGAAAGGATCAGGTTGGCCCCTATGCTTTGGCCTGGAGCTATTCCCCAAAACTCACTGTATGGATAAGCCCTGAAGGAGAGAACCATGTTACAATCAAACTGTCAAATGCCAAAGATAAAGAAAGAATTCTGAAAGACACAAGAGACAATAAACATGTCACATACAAGGGAGCCTCAATCTAATAAGTATCAATTTCTCATCATAGGAAACCATGGAATCAAGAAAGCAGCGAGAAGACACATTTAAAATGCTGAAGGGAAAAATATGCCAAACAAAAATTCTGTATCTGGCAAAACTATCTTTTAAAAATGAGAGAGGAATTAAGACATTCCCAGATAAACAAAAGCTGATAGATTTTGTCACCACTAGACATGCCCTGCAAAAAATGCTAAAGGGAATTCTGCAGATTGAAAGGAAATGACACTAAAGCAAATGACTGGAGTCTCATAAAGAAATAAAGGTCTCTGGTAAAGATAATGACATAGGTAAATATAATATCAATACTACTGTTATTTTTATTTATAACTCCACTTTTTACTTCTTACAGGATCTAAAAGGAAAATGTACCAAAGTAATGATAAATCTATGATTTTGAACTCATATAAATATGTAATTTATGACAAGAACTACATAAAGGTGGGGGGGATGGAGAGTTACAGGAACATAATTTATGTATGCTATTGAAGTTAAGTTGTTATCAAAACAAACAAGACTGCTGTAGATTTAGGATTTAAATTTAAACCCCATGGGAACCACAAAGAAACTATCGGAAAATATACAAATTCATAGACAGAAATTAGAGTACATGTTACAAGGGATGGGGGGCAGAAGCAATGGGGAGTTAATGTAAAAGAAGTACAGGGTTTCTGTTTGGGGTGAAGGGAAAATTCTAGTAATGCATAGGTGTTAAAGGTACTGCAGCACTGTGAATGTGATTAATCCCACTGAATGTTATGCCTGGGAGGGGTTGGGATGAGAAGATGTATGTTGTATATACTCTCCACAATTAAAAAAAAAGAGAGAGAAATTAAAGAGATAATGACAATTAAATGCAATACATGATACTGGAGGGGGATATAAAAATGGAGAAGGCTCAGAAGGACATTATTGGGACCTAAGAAAAAAATGCAATATAGAATATAAGCATTATGTCAACATTAAATCTCTTGAACTTGAAAACTGCACTAAAGGTGAATATGTAAGTGAATATCCTTGTTCATGAGAAATGTACATGGAATTATTAGGTGTTCAAGGAGTATGATGTGTGTAACCTGCTCTCAAATGTTCAGAAAATAGAGACAGAAAGAATGATACGGCAAAAGTGGCAAAATATTAAAATTTGTGGGTCTGAGTATCAGGAGGTATGTTGGGTTCTATGGGGTTTGTATTATTTTTGTAGCTGTCCTGTAAGTTTGAAATTGTTTCAAAATAAAAACATTTTTTAAAAAATAACCTCATGTTACATACACATTTCTTTTGTAAAGAAGATAGAGTATTCAACTGTTAGCATCTAAAAACGAAAATCTTCTTAGGTACATTCAATATCTGATAAAACAAGGATAATGGAAAGAGAAATAAGCAATAATTCATGTGATCTGGGTTTAATCAAGTACTGCCTTAAGAATCTTAACCATAGGGAAGAATATAATTTCTTTGAGCCTCACTTTATTCATGTATAAAACAAGGATACTACCTGGCTCATTCAAACCAAAAGATACTTGTGAGTTACACAAGATATTAAAAATAATAGAATAAAACAAAAAGAATCAATGCAGAATACCCTAATTTACATTAAGTAAAAAGTTGGGAGAGGCTCATTGAAGTTAATAAAATGCTGGTATTTACCACTTTTTATGGGCCAAGCATGATGCTAGGCCCTGTCAAAGACAGATATTAATAAACTATTCTTACGATACTTAGGAAGCTCAAAACCTAGTAGGAGACAAGCATATGCAACTCAAAGGCAGTGCAGCATGTCATTAACGGCATGCAAATGGTACAAAGGGCATATTCTAGAAATTCAGATCATTACTATCTGTCCTGATCAGAAAAGCTCTGAATAGTGAAATGCTACTTAAATAGGGTAGCCATGTAATTTGTCAGGCAAGCCAGAACTCTTGTTCCAAAGTGAAAGGGGATGCTAAAATTAAAATAAATTTTGAAATAAATATGTATTGACTAACATTTATATGATACTGGTGGGTCTATAAAATAGTTCTATTCAAAAAACATTTTCAAGAATAATTTTCTTAAAAATATATCTGGAGTCTTCCTCCCCAAGGAAAATAACCTAGTGGGGCTCTCCTAAACTGTTGCCAGAACCTTAAATTTAACTGACAGGTAAGTCTGCTATCCCCCACCAGAGAGCTTTGATGATTTGATTGCCATTTTACTTAACCTCACAAGTTTATCAGAAAATAGGTATGGACTCCAGCTTCTGTACCTTCCATGCCTAACACCCCCAGATATCTGTCCCAACCCCATTCTCAGTCATTCTGTGGCACAAACGAATGCCATTTTGCTGGTAGTGTGAACAAACATGACCAACTTGATTGACTGTAAGAGACAGTCTCTTCAAAAAAAGGACCAGACTAAGAGTTGGAGGCATTGTTGACTTGTACCTGACTGAATACGTTCTCATTATGTGAGATCCCAACAACCGTAAATGTTTTCTTCCAAGGGTACCATGTGCATCATCATGACTATCTTTCTACCTCTTGCATGAAGCCAAGCATTAATTCACCTCTCTCCTCAAAACAAGGTGACGTGCTCCTTAGGGGTGGTCATAACAGACCTTTTGAGTGTTTAAATAAACACCATCTTGACCCCAGAAGGCATTCGGATCTGCCCCAATTTGAGGGACAGAGTTATTAAAGATGATGGAATTACCCCTAGACGTCCCCCTTGCAGGCCAAGGTGGAATCTGTGCAATCACAATTGCTAATACACCCTGCTATACCTGGATTAATGCCTTGAGCCAAGAGAAAAGGACATTACAAAAAAAGAAAGCCACTTGGTTTTCTAAAATAAACATTCTAATAAACAAATTAAACAGATTTGTTACCAGCCCTATCAGTGAGATTCATCAGAGAAGCTGAGGGAATAGCATTTTCTGTGTAAAAAAGGAAGGGTGGATATTGTTTAGAGACAATTCTCAATAGATTTCTCCTGTTTCTGCATGGCTTCTGAGCAAGAGAAATTATCAGCTTTGTTCTGGACTATCTTTTCAAGGATGTTTATAGTAAAGAGACTTGAAAGATAAAGCTTCCAAGAGACTTGAAAGATAGTTTTCTCTTGGGCAGGGAGAAAACTTGTTTGCTGGCTTGGATAATAAAGATGTCTCCCTAAAGGCAAAGGTTGAGGTTTACTAGCAGGCCTTTTATAAGATAGGGAGTTCCCTAAACTCAAAGTTCCTTAGCTATGAGACTCATTGTATGTGCAGCATCCACCTGGATCCACCTCCAGCTCAATGAACTTGGAGAGCAAGGGAACGGACGTGAACATGAAGTTCATGATGCTACCGTGCTGTACTACAAACCTTTATCTCTGATCCAGAAGTTGTCTGCAAACATCTACAAACTGTGGCAGGCTAACTTGTCAGCTGGCAAGCAGGCTAACAAACTTCGTAATTCTTAAATGTTATATTGGATTTTGTCAAATGCTTTTTGCATCTGAGATAATCATATGGTGTTTTTCAGTTTGTTAATATGGTGAATTACACTGATTTTCAAATGTTAAACAAACCCTGAATTCTTTAGATAAACCCTGCTCATAATGTATTGTCCTTTTAATATATTATCGGATTTGCTAAAGTTTTATTTTAGAATTTTAGCATCTACGTTGGTGAAAGATATATATTTGAAGCATTCTTTTAACACCTTTGTCTGGTTTTGGTGTCGGGGTATTGCTAACCTCATTGAATGAGTTGGGAAGTATTCTTTCCTCTCTAATTTTTTAGAAAAGCTTGTATAAAATCGGTACTATTAAGTCCTTAAATATTCAATAGAATTTACTAGCGAAGCTATCTTGGCTAGTTTTCTTTGTGGGAAGATTTTATTATAAGTTTTTAATTACTTTAATAGATATACTGGCTATTAGATATATTATCTTATTAGGTATTAACAATAATACCTATCAGATTTATTAGACATTCTGGTTATCTATTTCTTCGTGAATGAGTTCTGGTAATTCTCTTTAAAGGAATTTGTACATTTCACTTGTCAAATTTACTGGCATAAAGGTGTTCATATTGCCTTATTATCTTTTTAATAGCTACAGAATCTGTGGTGAGGTCACTTCTCTCATTCCAGAAATTGCTAATGTGTCTCCGTTTTTTTTTCTTCCTTTTCTGATCAGTCTGGCTATAGATTCATCCATTTATCCATTTTATTGATCTTCTCAAAGAACCAGCTTTTCATTTCATTGAATTTTGCCATCTCATTTCTTTTTCATTGATTTCCACTCTAATTTTTATTATTTCTTTTCTTCTGCTTACCTTAGGTTTAATTTCCTCTTCTTTTTCTAGTTTCTTAAAGTAGAAGCAGGGGTCATTAACTTGTTGCAGGAAAGACAAATCCAGTCCCTGTTATTCCATCTTGGCTTCAAGTTTACAGCTACTATTTTTTTTTTGGTAGACTATCACATCTTGTTTGGTGCATTTTTGTATTGTGTATGCAACACAACCAATTAAAGTAACTTCTGTTCCACAGGTTTCATAATGTAATAAATTTGTTTTACCATGATGTTATACTCCATCAAAAATTTTATTCATATATTATTTAATATAAATTATATAAATGTTATTTATATAGACATTGTACATGCAAATTTCCCCTCCAATGTTAAATTTTTAGAATGAACTTAAAATAATCTTCACAATACAATCAGGTGTTTCACTTTTGAAAGAACGAACTTCGAAAAGTAAAACCATGCACTGAATAGGAACTACCGAAATAAACTGGTTATCTCTTTGAAGCATCTGATAATGATATAAAATTACCATCATTAAATGGAACCAACCAATTTAACAGCTATTGCTTCACTTTTCACATGTGCAGGTGCAGAAGGTGCATTTACATATCACTCACTAAAGCATGACTTTAAATTATTTTCAATTCCAAGTTTTCTAGACATATGAAGACGCTGTTATGAATTGGATCATTTTTAAAAATAAAGCTACCTAATATAATATTTCTTAAAGTTAACTTTAATGTGTCACAATAGTTAAGGTTTTGAAGGCAAAATTTTTATGGCTAAGCCTGGAGATATCACAAACTCAGTGTATGTTCAAAACTGAACCCATTTTCTTGTCTATCAAACCTGCTCTTTCCTTGTATTTCAACAGTCTCCAAAAGTTAGAAACCATTGAGTCATTTTTGCCTCTCTTTTCAGTCCTGTTGATTTTAACTTAGCAAAATTAGTGAATCGACCTCCTCCTCCCTAATCCACTACTTTACAACCGGCCAAGCACCGACTTTGACAATTTTAAAAGACTTCTAGCTGCTTTTCTCACTTCATTCCAATCCATCCTGCACTCTACAGGCATAGTAAATCTTTCTTAATTATAAAGATAAAACAAAACATGACATACTATCTCGCCTCAGCTCACAATTTCGGCTTCAGATCCAAATACGCCTACAGTCCATTCTATTGTTTCACTTTGCTAGCTGTTCCCTAAGCCATATATTTAATGTCACCACTGTTCTGGCTTTTCCTTCTGCCTGTGCTCTTCCACGACCTGCGTTCTTATAACGTTTTGCACATAGTCAGTTAACACAGCAGTTAACACACCATATTAAAGTTTGACTGTCAGTACTTCAGAACAGTAGTCACAGTTTATTGACCTGAAGAAATCCCAATCCCTAGCAGTGTGCCTGAAGTACAGCAGATGAACAATATATTCTTGATGAATGATATTCTAAATATTTACTATGTAAATAAACAATATATCAATGTTTAATTTTTATCCCAAGTACAAGTTTTAACATAATAGCTAGAATCAATAATAGCTGAAGAAATGTAACAGATAAAAAATGAACTACTGCCCAAGAAGAGGTTGAGAACAAGAGGGACAGAGAAGGACAAAAAAGCAAAAGCTGATTATTTAGGATGGAAGTCAAGAAATATAGCCAGAGAAATTATGGGAAAAGCATGTGACCCCTAGTCTAGAGAGCTAGCATAAGAAAACAGTTGGGAAGACAAAAATGAGCAGGGGGCAGAAGAACCAGTGAAATGTCAGTCAGTCCCGTGCAGTCAGCATATGGGGAGGTCTTGCAGAGCTGCTCAGATGTTCAAGGTGTTCTGCTTTGAATAACAAGAATCTCGGGTTTCTGGGCGGCTTGGCTTTTTGTCACCCCACCCGAAGGCACACCCTTCGCTGGCTTTTTCCTGCAGGACGGATGGCCTGGGAGACGCACCTGGGGACTCAGGCCGGGGATGGGAAACCACCGCAGAGAACTGGCGGCGGGAAGGAAATGATGTGTGCTTAAAGGGGTTAGACAAGTCAGACACGGTCCTTGCCCTCCTGGCGTGGCTCCGAAAATGTTCGTGGAGTCGCAACTGCCTGGGGCTGAGAAGAGGGGCGCGGGAGCCCTGCATTTACCCCGCCCCCCCCAGACTCCAGGTACCTAGAGCCACCTCCCCTTAGTAGCCGGGCGGCGGCGGCCGCAGGGAACCCCTCCATGCCGTGCTTTGGGCCTCCTCCCGTGACCCCCGGCCCAGGACGGTCCCCTTGGCTCTCACCGAATCCTTTAATGAGCTCGGTGAAGACCCCGGGGTCGCTTTCCATGAGGCACCACTCCCCCGCATTGCCCGTCATGGCCCCGGCCGCACGCCGCCCGGCTCCACCTCTCGCTCTCAGCCGCCCCCCGCACAAGCTGCCGCGGGTCAAGATCTCGGCAAACCCGCCGCTGAGCCCGTCAACCCCACGTCACCCCGCCTACTTCCCGACAGCCTCCGGGCGCCGTCACCTGGAGCGCGACAGAGTGCGGGAGGACGCTCTAGCCACCCAAGAGACATCGAAATCCTTCCTATGCCTTACAGGACCCGTAGCGGATTCGGAAGGGGCCGGCGCCTGAGAAGAAAGGGCGGGGATTCTGAGCGCCGAAAGAGGCAACATCCGGGATCCTCGCCAGGCTGCAGGGAGGGCGGGGTAAGAGAGAAGGGGCGAGGCTCGGTCCCGGGAACCGAACCTGGAAGTCCTGGCGGCGGTGGAAGCTAGGTAGTCATCGCTTGCCTGCCGCCGCTGCCGCTTCCTGTCGTGTCTCATTTCGCTGGTCAGGGCTTCTCCCGGTGGCGCTTCGGAGCCGGAAGGTCGGTCGGAGTCTTGGCCGCTAAACACAGGTGAGGAGGCCGACTGGGAGCCCTTTGTGCGGTCTGA
This sequence comes from Cabassous unicinctus, assembly GCA_029593785.1. Lineage (NCBI taxonomy): Eukaryota > Metazoa > Chordata > Mammalia > Cingulata > Chlamyphoridae > Cabassous > Cabassous unicinctus. The sequence goes on along the minus strand of JAQZBX010025686.1, from coordinate 13,314 downwards.
AAGGCCCCGGGGGCGCACAGGGTACGACTGGTCCTCCAAGTCCCTCACCCCGTATCCCAGCGGCCGTGGCTGGGACAAACACTTCGCCAAAGCATCGTTCTCCCCTGCCCCGCCTCTGCGCCCTACCCGTCCTGCGTAGCGGGACGGATATCTCTGTGGGGATATCCTCGCTCGGCCGGGCTGGGGCATTATTCCAGAGTGGGCCCTTCCGAGCTCGGACTTCTCCTGCTTCTTGCATAGCTTCCCGTAGGCCGGCAACCGGAGAGCCTCGTTTACTCCTCCTCTTCCTCCTCCTTCTCCCCCGGCTTCTGCGCGGAGGGGCGTTGCCGCCGATCCAGGGTTTGGGAAGAAGGATCTTTGTGGAAAGACGGAAGGCGAATTTACCCTAGAGGGAATGACGAGAGGGAAGAGAAAGATCTGTCCTTTGATCCATGGTGATGATAGATAAGTGTAAGGAGATCCGATGCTCCAAAAGAAAATGAAGTTGATAAACCTAGAGTATTTATCTAAAGACTGGATGGTGATGAGTTAAAACAAAAATAGCTGTTTTCATTAAATTATTAAATCTTCCTCATTCAATAGGCTCTTACAGAATACTATATTATTAAGATTAAAATTTTTAAATGTATATTTATGCATCATTTCTTAAGAGCCACGAGTTCCAAGAAGGAACTTTGGCTTGGAATTAGGGAGCATTGTGCTAAGGATTCTTGTAAAGCCACAAAATAAACATGGTAAATTTTACTAAGGGAAACAACGACAAAAGCCTTTTTATTGAAACAAGCAAGACTGTATCATGGAGTAGAAGCAAAAATTTGTATGAAGTGTTGGATTTAAAAAAATAGCTTGAGCATTCAAAAATTTCCTTCCTGGGAGAATTTGTCCTCCAACAGTGGGGCCACTGTTCAGTATCTGCCCTTAAGATACTTAAATGGAAAAATTTGAGAGGTAAAGCGTTCTTGCCTATTTTCTTATAAGCCATACCTAGAATGATTGGCATTAGAGCCCAAGTCAGTTTGTGAAGATTTGTGGTACTTTTTATTTTTAACCTGTAATATTGCTGTGAACATGAAAATATTTTCTGTGTTAAAAAAAATACATCGAAACTAATGTTTATTTGATACCCAAATTAACATGGTGCTTATTGTAGAAAGACCAAACCAAAAATGTATCCTTTGGCACACCTAGAAGTAATCAGAATGGAGGGTGGAGGGTTAAGATTTCTTTAATTATGTTGGTAACATTTCATCCTGAGAATTCACATTAAAATCAAGGTTTCTTATCTTTGAGAAAAATAAGATCTTGTAACATTAGGCCCATACCACATGGCAACCAAGTGGCTAAAATTGGGTATACTGGCTGCTCCCTTTGGAATAACATGCTTTCATATTGGCCAGTTTCTTACCAACTTCCTATTGCATCACAGTTGATTTGATCCACTCATTTCCATTACCTGTCTGTATGATACAAGTATTTGAATTTATGACTCCAGTTTTTGCAGTATTGTTTATTTTAAACTGTTCTTTTACTCTCAAAAATATAAATAAACTTTGGCTTCGTTAAAGGAATAAGCTGTAAATTTGTTTGACCTCATGGGATTAATCATAGAATTTTCAAATAAATTATCAAGAAACTTTGGAAACATATTCAGAGGTGTAAATGTGACAAAAATGTAAGAATCATTAGGAATAATAGTACTGGTAGAAGATACTATAAATGCTCTCGTTCTAATTATGAAGCAGAAACAAAGTGCTATTACATATTTTGCTTTAGTAGCATTCATTGAATTTGCATTTTAATTTAAATCAAGAAAGAGAAATGAGCAATGTATAAAATTTTCACAGCCAATTTCAAATTGTGCCCATTCTTTTAACATCTTTAACTGCTACAAATTCTTTGGAATAGTACACTTTATTTTTTTATTTTTTTGCCTTATTTTTCTTTATCCCCCCCTTCCCCTAGATGGTTCACTCATGTCTACTCATTCTTTGCTCACGTTCTCCGGGAGGCACTGGGAACTGAACCCAGGACCTCCCACATGAGAGGGAGTGCCCAAGGGACTGCACCACATCCGCTTCCCATGGGCTGTGGCATCTGCTGGCTTGTGGCCTCTGCTTGTTGTGGCTGGGGTAGAGTCTAACTCTGTTGTGGCGGGAGGCAGCATCTGCTCATCTTTTAGGAGGCACCAGGACCAGAACCCAGGACCTCCCATGTGGTAGGCGGGCGCCCAAGTGGTTGAGAGCCACATCTCCTTCCCTGGAATAGTACACTGTAAGGACAATGGATAGGTCAAACCAACAATTATGTATTAATCTGGGTTTACAACATTTGATTATTCAGGAGTTGATTAAATGTTTGCTGGGTGACCACGTTCTGACCTCACTCACTACCCAGCTGCATTCTAAACCACTGATAATGGAGCTGAAGCTTTGAGGAGGGAGATGGTGGCAGTTGGAAAAAGAAAAAAATAAGGTGCTACATGTATCTATTTGTATCTCACATTGCTTTCTAAAATCAAATATAAAAAATATAGTGCTAAATATCATTTTTGCATTATCTAGCTACTGCTCCTCTCCACTCCTAGTATAGATAATGACAGGGTTAAATATTTATTTATTTAAATAACCTGCCAATTTTAATTCACCTAGCCATATTTTTTACTTTCATTTATTTATAGCAGCTTTTTAAAATATGATTAATATACCATGCAATTCAACCTTTTAAAAGTGTACACTTCAGTGGTTTCTAATATATTCACAGAGTTGTGCAACCAACACCATTATCTGATTTCGGAACATTTTTATCATCCCCAAAATAAACCTCTTACACATTAGCAGTCATACCCTCATCTCCCCTCCCTCCAGCCCCTGGTAACCACTAACCTATTTTCTATTTCTATTAATTCAGCTATTCTGGAAATTGCCTATAACTGGAATCATAAAATATGTGACCTTTTGTGACTGGCTTCTTTCACTTATCATAAGTTTTCAAGGTTCATTTATATTGTAGTATATATCAGTACTTCATTCCTTTTTATTGCCTAATAATATTCCATTGGGCAGTTAAACATCTAAAATTTAAACATATAAAGTTTTAGTATGGATACATTTTTCTAGGCAAAGAATTGTTTAATCAGATCCTCATGTAGTCCTGTGAACCAAAACTGGTTTAGAATTACTTATATAGAGAGAAGAAGGACAAGGATAGAATCCTGGTGGAATGTTAACAATTAAGATATAAGGGGGAAGAGGTCCTTTTAAAGGAAACAGAGAAGGAGGGACATGGAAAGTTAAAGAAAACCAGGACAGAGTGGTATCATGGGCAACAAGAGAATTTCAAGGAGTAAATGGCTGGCAGTGGCAAATGCCCAGAGATCAAATAAAGTAAGGGCTGAAAAACTATCACTAGAGTTTTTTTTTTTTTTAAGATTTATTTTATTTATTTATTTCTCCCCCACCCCCCTCATCGTTTTTGCGCTTGCTGCGTTCTCTGTGTCCGTTCATTGTGTTAGTCATCTTTTTTTAAGAGGCACCGGGAACTGAACCTGGGATCTCCTATGTGGGAGGGAGGTACCCAATGGCTTGAGCCATCTCCTCTCCAACCATTAGATTTAGCAAAGAGGAGTACCATTAGGATAAGCAATTGCAGTAAAATGGTGCAAATAGTAGCTTAATTGCAGTGAGATTAGTAAGGTGTACAGTGAAAAGACTTCACAGGTAGACTACTCTTAGAGAAGCATAGTTTGAAAGTAAGACATGGTAGAAGCTAAGAGGATAAGTCCTTTTATCTTATTAGATGGGAAAACATTGAGGTTGGGGTTGAAAGATTATATCAGAGGATGGAAGAAACAGCAGAGAAATGGGATAACTGAGGGAGTGAAATCACTGAAGAAAATGGGACAGAATGGGCTTTAGAACTTCCAGGTTGAGACTAGTCTGTTGATGACAGAAGAGAAACTTTCCTCTCTAAGAGTGAAGGATAAAAGTAAAGATAGATTTGAGGGAGAGAGAGGAATAAGGAAATTACTGGAGTTCTGCAGGATATGTAGAGGTCTGGATAATGTTGGGGTGGTTTGGTAGCCTCTATAGGAGCAATGAACAATTGAATCTCAGAGAGGAAAACATAATAGTGCAGGGATAAGTGCATGGGAGAAACATTCTTTAAGAGCAATTTTGAGTTTACAGAAAAACCATACAGAAAGTAGAGAGTTCCCATATACCCACACACAAACATGCTCTTCCTGATTAACATTTTGCATTAGTATAATACATTTGTTACAATTGATGAACCTGTATTATTATAGTTATATTATTAGCTAAAGTCCATAGTTTACAGTAGTGTGCAATTTTTGTGTTGTACAATTCTGTGGGGTTAACAGTTTTTTAATTGTGGTAACATACAACATACATTTCCCTTTTTAACTACTTTGAAGTATACATTTCAGTGGTGTTAATTACTTTCACAATGTTGTGCTGTCATCGACACCATCTGGTACCAAAACTTTTATCACCCCAGAGACTCTGTACCAATTACTAACTCATGCCCCATTCCCCACTCCCACCCCTGCCCCTTGTAACATATAATTTCTGACTATGAATTTGGTATATACTAATTTCATATATGAGGTATACAATATTTGTCTTTTTGTGTCTGGCTTATTTCACTCAACGTGATGTCTTTGGGGTTTATCCATATTGTCACATGTATGGGAACTCCATTCCTTTTTATGGATGAATTAGTATTCCATTGCATGTATATACCACATTTTGTGTATCCATTCATCTGTTAATAGGCACATGGATTATTTCTCCCTTTTGGGGATTGGCAATAATGCCACCATTAACATTGGTGTACAAATAACTGTTTACTTTCTTGTTTTCAGTCCTTTTGGTATGTACCTAGAAATAGGATGGTTGGGTCATATGGTAATTCTATACTTGACATTCAGAGGAACCACCAAATTGTGTTCCACAGCAGCTGCACAATTCTGCAATGAAGGAGCATTCCTTTTTCTCCAAATCCTTGCCATCCCTTATTATTTTTTGTTTTTGCATCCCAGCGAATATGAAGTATCATTTCATTGTGGTTTTGATTTGCGTTTTCCTCATTACTAATAATGTTGAGCATTTTTTTATATGCTATTGGCCATTTTTATGTTGTCTTTAGAGAAATGTCTATTCAAGTCCTTTGCCCATTTTTTAAAATTAGTCTGTGTTTCATTTTGTTGTTGAGTTATAGGAATTCTTTATATTCTAGATATGAACCCCTCATCAGATACATAGTTTCCAAATATTTTCTCCCATTCTGTAGGTTGTCTTTTCACTTTCTTGATAATATCCTTTGATCCATAAGTTTTTTTATTTAATGGAAGTCCCATATATCTATTTTGTTCTTTGGTTGCTCTTGCTTTTGGTGGGAAGTCTATGAATCCATTGCCAAATACAAGGTCCTGAAGCTGTTCTCTTCTGGTTTCTTTTGAGAGTTTTATAGTTTTGGTTCTTATATTTAGATATTTGTTGTATTTTGAGTTAATTTTTGTATATGGTATGGGATAGGGGTCCACTTTCATTCTTTTACACATGGATATCCAATTTTCCCAGCACTATTTGTTAAAGAGACTATTTTTTCCGAATTGACTAGTTTTTGTCCCCTGCCAAAATACAGTTGGTGGAGATCAGATGTGGCTCAAGCAGTTGGGTGCCCACCTCCCACATGGGAGGTCCTGGGTTCAGTTCCCAGTGCCTTCTAAAGAAGATGAGCAGACCCAACAAGCAGAGAGCAGATGTGGCTCGAGCAGTTGGGTACCTGCCTCCCACATGGGAGGTCCTGGGTTTGGTTCCTGGTGTCTCCTAAAGAAGACGCGTGGATTCAATGAGCAGAGACAACGAGCAGGCACAGCAAGAAGAAAACAAGCAGACAGGCGAGGGAGCCTTCTGGGGGGCAGGGGGCGGTGAATCAAGTGGCCATAGATGTGAGGGTTTATTGCTGAAATCTCAGTTTTATTCCATTGGTCTATATGCCTGTCCTTGTGCCAGTGCCATACTGTTTTGATTGCTGTAGCTTTGTAATGAGCTTTAAAATCAGAAAGTCTGAGTCCACCAACTTTTTTCTTCTCTTTCAAGATCTTTTCGGCTATTCGGGGCCTTTTACCTTTCCATATGAATTTGACGATTGGCTTTTCCATTTCTGCAAAGATGGCTGTTGGCATTTTTATTGGGATTGCACTGAATCTGTAAATCAATTTGGGTAGAATTGACTTCTTAACAATATTTAGTCTTCCGATCCAGGAACACAGCATGGCCTTCCATTCATTTAGGTCTTCTTTATATTTCTTAAAGCAATGTTTTATAATTTTCCAGGAGTAACTCCTTGATATCTGTGGTGTTTTTGAGCTATCTACCCCAGAAAAACATGTTCTTTAAACTTAATCCATTCCTGTGGTTGTGAACCCATCATAAGTAGGACCCTTTAATGAGGTTACTTCAGTTAAGGTGTGGCCCAGCCCAATCTGGATATGTCTTAATCCTATTCCTGGAGTTTTTTATAAGCAGAATGAAAATCAGACAAAGAAAGAAAAAGCCACGGGAAGCAAGAGCTGAAGGTCAGTGGAACCCAGAAGAGAAGAGAGAGGATAGGAGAGGCCACCATGTGCATTGCCATGTTGCAAAGGAGCCCAGGACCAAGGATCACCAGCAGCAAGCCCCAGTATGCCAGTCTTTGGGAAGAAAACATTGCCTTGATGATGTCTTGATTTGGAGTTTTTCCAAGCCTCACAACTGTGAGCTAAATAAATTCCCGTTGTTTAAGCCAACCCATTTCATGGTATGTGCTTGAGCAGCCCAGGAAAGTAAAATAACATCCTTAGCTAAATTTATTTCCTAGAGATTTTATTCTTTTAGTTACTATTGTATTTGGAATTTTTTTATTTATTTCCTTTTTGCATTTTTAATTACTAGTATATAGAAGCACCACTGATTTTTGCAAGTTGATATTGAATCCTACCATTTTGCTGAATTCATTTAATAGTTCTAAAAGCTTTGTTATAGATTTTTTCAGGATTTCTCTATATAGGATCATGTCCACTACAAGTAAGGAAAATTTTTATTTCTTCCTTTCCAATTTGGATGCCTTTGATACCTTTTTCTTGCCTAATTGCTCTGAATAAAACTTCCAGTACAATGTTGAATACCAGTGATAAAAGTAGGCATCCATGTTTTGTTCCTAATCTTAGGGGGAAATAGTTCAGTCTTTCACTGTTGAGTTTGATGCTAGCTGTGGGTTTTTCATCTCTGCCCTTTATTGTGTTGAGAAAATTGTCCTTCTATTCCTAGTAGTCTTGAGTGTTTTTATCAAGAAGGGTTACTGGATTTTGTGTTTCAGTTGGTATAATTATGGTTTTTTCCCTTCAGTCAATTAGTGTATTACATTCATTGATTTTCTTATGTTGAGCCATCCCTGCATTCCTGGGATAAATTCCAATTGATCATGATGTATAATCCTTTAAATGTGCTGTTGTATTAGATTTGCTAGTATTTTGTTGAGGATTTTTGAATCTGTATATGTAAGGGATATTGCTCTGTAAATTTTTTTCTTATGATATCTTTATCAGACTTTGGTATTAGGGTGATGCTGGCCTCATAAAATGAGTTAGGAAGTGTTCTTTCTTCTTCAATTTTTTGGAAGACAGAGCAGTGTCAGTATTAATTATACTTTGAATGTTTGGTAAAATTCGCCAGTGAAGCCATCTGATCCTGGGCTTTTCTTTTTTGGGAAGGTTTTTGATGACTGATTCAATCATTTGTTATTGGTCTGTTGAGGACTTCTATTTCTTCTTGATTTAGTTTAGGTAATTTATATATTTCTTGGAATTTGTGCATTTTGTCTGGGTTATCTAATTTGATGGCATACAGGTTTTTATAGTATCCTCTTATAATCCTTTTTATTCCTGTGGATCAATAGAAATTTCCCCCTTTATTTATTATTTTAATTATTTGTGCCCTCTCTCTTTTTTCCATTGTCAGTCTATCTAAAGGTTTGTCTATTTTATTGATAGTTTCAAAGAACCAACTTTTGGTTTTGTTGATTCTATTGTTTTTCTATTGTCTATTTCATTTATATTCTCTAGTCTTTCTTTCTACTTGCTTCTGGTTTAGTTTGTTCTTCCTTTTTTAGATCCTCCAGTTGTAAGGTTAGGTCTCTGATTTGAGATCTTTCTTTTTTTACTATAAAAATTTAAAGCTGTAAATTTCACTCTCGGCCCCACATTTACTGCATCCCATAAGTCTTTTTTTTTTTTTTATTCCACCCCACCCACCGTTGTTTTTGCGCTCGCTGTCTGCTGTCTGTGTCCATTCACTGTGCGTTCTTCTTTGTCTGCTTGTCTTCTCTTCAGGCAGAACTGGGAACCAATTCCAGGACCTTCTGAAGTGGGAGAGAGGCACTCAATCTCTTCTGCCACCTCAGCTCCCTGGTCTGCTGCTGTGTCTCTTATTGTCTCTCCTCTGTGTCTCTTTTTGTTGAGTCATCTTGCTGCGCCAGCTCTCCACGCAGGCCAGCACTCCTGCGCGGGCCAGCTCTCCGCTCGAGCCAGCTCACTGCGCTGGCCAGCTTGCCTTCACCAGGAAGCTGTGGGAATCGAACCCTGGATCTCCTATATGGTAGACGGGAGCCCAGTCGCTTGAGCCACCTCTGCTTCCCATCCCATAAGTCTTGGTGTGTTGTTTTTCATTCCAATTTGTCTCAAAGTATTTCATAATTTCCCTTGAGAGTTATTCTTTGACCCATTGGTTTTCTAGTGTATTTTTAAACTTCCAAATATATGTGAATGTTCCAGTTATCCTTCTGTTTTTGATATCTAGGTTTATACCATTGTAATTGGAGAAGATACTTTGTGTGGTTTCAATCTTTTAAATTTTGGGGGGCTGATTTTGTGACCTAAAATAGGGTTTATCCTAGAGAATAAACCATGTTGGCTAGAGAAGAATGTGTATTCTACTGGTCATTAGGTGAAGTGTTTTATAAATCTTCTTGGTACATTTGATCCTTTTATCAATATATACTGTCCTTGAAAGTTCCAGGAAGATGTCAGATTAGAGACATAGGACTCACTTTTCTCTCAGAAAAAATAGCTAGAGGACAGGCAGAAATGACCTGGAAAAAAATTTTCTAGGGTTTAGGACACCAGAGGAAAGCTGGGCACCACCCAGAAGAGAGGGGGGCACAGGAAGACTCTAAACAGAAAGTCTGTGAGTAGAAGTTGCAGCAGCGGCTATCGGCAAGCTATCCCCCCACTCTCGGAGCAGATAGCTTTGAATTCTCTGACCTCTGGCTAGAGTGTATGAACAAAGGTGGCTGTAGGGATCTACCTCCTCAGGAATCAGGGAAGAGAGAGGTACCGAGCTTGATGATCATTCAGCTTTTGGTCAACAAATTTGCTTTGCTGTGTCCCACAAGCCCTTCAGACTGGGTGGGACCATGCCACTGTTTCCCCTGGGAGCCAGCCACTGGACTAAAAAATTCTAAACTCACAAACACCCTCCCTACTGACTGGGACTGGTTATTGAGGATGCAGAGAGGAGTGGAATTATTTCCTACCCAGGAAAAGGGAGGGGGCTGCCGGCAAAGGTTGGAGAACAACCTCTGAGAAAGTTTGAATTGTGAAGCTCTAAATAGCCTCAAGGCAGGATCCTCTGTCACATTGTTGCTGTCCCTATTGCAGCAAACACACTCCCGCCAGGCTTTGAACAGATAGGGCTGTCAAAGAGCACCATCTGCTGGCAGACCAAGGAAGTGTAAGTAAAGAAATTAAAGATAAATTGGTAAGCAGAAATTATAGCTAGAGAACAGGCAGAGACTGTCTGGAGTGCTGCTCAGGACACCAGGAGGAGGCGAGACACCACCCAGAAGAGAGAGGGGTGAAGGAAAGGAGTCTCAGCTGACAGAAAATCAGTGAGTAGAGCTGGAAAAGCAGCAGCAGGTGCCCATCCCCCCACCTAAGGAGTAAATAGCAGTCTGCAAACTACAGCAGCTGTGGACTGCCGTGGCAGCAGACTGGGGGGGTTGCAGCAGTCTTCTTCACCAAGAAAGGGTAGAGGGAGGGACACAGCCTACAGCAAATTCAGATTTTGGCCAGCAAACTTGATCTGCTGAATTGGAAGGGGCACACACTTCCAGGCCGGGAAGGACCATGTCATTGTTTATGCTGAGAACTACCAAGGAGCTAAAGATAATTTGCCTTCTCAAACACCCTGCCTACTGCCCAGGGCTCGTTTCTGAGGGGGCAGAGGGAGGGAGGGTGTGGCCAGCCAAGCATGAAGAACAGCCTCTGAGAAAGTTTGCTTGTGAGGCTTGGCCAGCCCTGAGGACATTGCTTCTGCGCCGCCAGCCCTGCCACAAGGTTCACTGAATGCATTCCCCCCAACATCTAGGATCTGAGCTGAGAGTCTGCCAAAGATTGCCATCTGCTAGCCAGACCAAAAAGTGCCCAAAAAAGAAAAATAATAAAGAAATAAAAGAGGCAGGCAGATGCCTTTATTGCCACCCTCTACAAGTTGTTTGGAAATTAGTCTACACCCTATTACTGGGTCCTTAGCCCTGGTTAGAGCAGTTAAACGGGCAATCCTAAATATCTAGAACAAGTTGAACCAAGAGTCAAAGGGCAGTGATCACACACAGCTACCTAAAATAAATCCCTAGGCAAGAGAGAGAAACTAAATATGAGAATAAATTCAGCATCAGAATCAGATGCCTAGACATCAGCAAAAAATTACAAGCCATACAAAAAAAAGGAAGATATGACTTAGGCAAAGAAACAAATCAAAGCTCCAGATGAGACACAGGACTTGAAAAAGCTAATCAATGAAGTTCATACAAATCTCCTAAATCAAATCTTGTAGTTAAAGGAAAATATGACTGAAGAAATAAAAGACATTAAGAAGGCACTGAGTGAGCATAAAGAAAAATTTGAAATCTTGGATAGAAAACTAACAGAACTTATGGGAATGAAAGGCAAAATAGATATAAGAAATACAATAGAGGGAAATAATAGCAGATTTGAAATTGCAAATAAATGGAGGCTAAACAACATACTCCTAAACAATTAGTGGGTCAAAGAAGAAATTGCAAGAGGAATTAGTACATATCTCGAGATGAATGAAAACAAGAAGACAACTTATCAAACTTATGGGATACAGTGAAGGCAGTACTGAGAGGGAAATTTGTAGCTCAATGCCTATATTTAAAAAAAAGAGCAAAGAGTTAAAATCAAAGACCTAACTGAACACCTGGAGAAACTAGAAAAAGAACAGCAAACCAATCCCAAAGCAAGCAGAAAGAAAGAAATAACAAAGATTAGAGCAGAAATAAATGAAGTTGAGAACAGAAAAATGAGAGAAAATCAATAAAACCAAAAGCTTGTTTTTGAGAAGGTCAATAAAATTGACAACAAACCCGTAGCAAGACTAACAAAGTAAAACGAGAGACGGTACAAATAAATAAAATCAGAAATGAAAGGGAGAACATTACAACTGACCCCAAAGAAATGAAAAGGATCATAAGAGGATATTATGAGAAACAGTATACCAACAAATTAGACAATCTTGATGAAGTAGACAAATTTCTAGAAATGCAAAAACAACCTCCATTGACTCTGCAAGAAATACAGGAACTCAACAAACCAATCACAAAGAGATTGGATCATTCATCAAAAATCTTCCAACAAGGAAAAGTCCAGGACCAGATGGCTTCACAGGTAAATTCTACCAAACATTTCAAAAAGAATACCAGTCCTGTTTAAACTCTTCCAAAAAATTGAAAAGGAGGGAAGATTACCCAACACATTTTATGAAGCCAGCATCACCCTAATATCAAAGCCAGAAAAAGATACTACAAGAAATGAAAATTACAGACCAATTTCCCTAATGAACATAGATGCAAAAATTCTTAACGAAATACTTGCAAGTCAAATCCAACAGCATATAAAAACCATGTACATCACGATCAAACAAGTTTTATTCCTTGTATGCAAGGGTGGCGTAACATAAAATCAATTACCGTAATACACCATGTTAAGAAATTGAAAGGCTAAAACCACATGATCATCTCAATTGATGCAGAAAAAGCATTTGAAAAATCCAGCATCCTTTCTTGAAAAATAGACTTCAAAAGAAGAAATCAGGAAAAAGATTCCATTTACAATAGCAACTAAAAGATTTAAATACTTAGGAGTCAATTTAACCAAAGATGTACAGGACCTATGTTCAGAAAAATACAAAACAATGCTAAAAGAAATTAAAGAAGACCTAAACAAATGGAAAGACATTCCCTGTTCATGGATTGGAAGACTAAAAATTGTGAAGATGTTAATCCTACCCAAACTCATTTATAGACTCAATGCAATAACTATCAAAATTCCAACAGCCTACTTTACAGAAATAGAAAAGGCAATTACCAAATTTATTTGCAAGGGAATGTGCACCCGAATACCTGAAAGCATCCTAAAAAAGAAGAGCGATGTGAGAAGACTTTCACTACCTGACCTTGAAACACAACACAAAGCTACAGTGGTCAAAACAGTATGGTATTGGCAGAAATATATACACATTGATTAGTGAAATAGAATTGAGAGTCTGGAAATAAACACTCACCTCTATGACCAACTGGTTTTTGACAAACCTGCCAAGTCCACATTATCAGGACATACCAGTCTTTTCAACAAATGATGCTGGGAGAACTGGATTATCCATAACCTAAAGAATGAAGGAGGAACCCTATCTCACTCCCTATATAAGAATCAACTCAAAATGGATCAAAGACCTAGATGTAAAAGCCAGGGCCATAAACCTACTAGAAGAAAATGTAGAAAAACATCTTCAAGATCTTGTGGGGTGGTGGTTTCTTGGATTTTATACCCAAAGCAAGAGCCATAAAAGAAAAAGTAGATAAATGGGGCTTCCTCAAAATTAACACTTTTGCACCTCAAAGCACTTTGTCAAAAGGGTGAAAAGGCAGCCTACTCAATGGGAGAAAATATTTGGAAATCATGTAACCATTATGGATTTAATATCTGTAATATATAAAGAGATGCTACAACTCAACAGTAAAAAGACAAACGATCCGATTAAAAAATGGGCAAACGACTTGAATAGACATTTGTCCAAAGTAGAAATACAAATGGCAAAAAATGAAAAAATGTTGAACATCACTAGTGATTAGGCAAAAAAAATCAAAGCTACAATGATAAATCATTTCATACCTATTAGAATGGCCACTATTAAAAAGACAGAAAACTACAAATGTTACAGAGGATGTGGAGAG
>JAQZBX010025685.1:5976-22389 GCA_029593785.1 Cabassous unicinctus | reverse complement strand
ACACTTACATATTGGAACACTTCAGTGCTCTTCCCTATGCTCTTTCTTCTTTTTATTTCTACATTTGCTGCCTAGGCAATCTCCTTTACAGCCATGGCTTCAAAGACCATACATGGTACTTAAATCTATCTAGATCTGCAACATAGAGCTTTACCACTGTTCCTAATTATTTCCAACTGTCAACTGGACATCTCCACAAATACCTCAACCTCAACATGTTTAAACTCAATCTTTATTCCCAGTATGAGCCTCTTCTGGTTTTCCCTGTCTCAGTTTAAAGACATTTTTCACATAACTCCTCTAACCAATAACTTGTGAGACATCCTTTAATGCTCCCTTTTCTTCACCAACTAAAATAAATCTATTAAAAAATTGTATGAAGCCTACCTCAGACCTACCTACATCACTCCATCTCATCTATTACTATCTCAGTCCAGGACCAAGAATAGTGCAATAGCTTCCTAACTGGTGTCCCAACCTCTATTCTTGCCCATCCCCCCACCATTCTCTACCCTGCAGGCAGTTCTCTCTTCAAACAGCAATTGTGCTGTTACCCCTCTGCTTAAAACCTATTAAAATGACATCTCTTTGCACTTAGGATAAAATCCAAAATCCTTAACAAAAACTCCAAAAGCTCTTCATGATCTGACCATATCTAGCTGTCTATACTCATCTCCTCCAATGTTCTCTCTAACCTCTGGGCCTTTCCATATGTTGCTCTCTCTGCAAGGATCACTGTCCTCAGCCTTTTTCCATCCTGTTAACCTAACTGAATCCTACTCAACTTTCAATTCATTCTTGGTTTAAACATCAGTTCTTCAGAAAAGCTCTTCCTGACTTCCACAGATTAGGTTAGATCACACAGTAATAAACCTCATCACTGTGGATTTCCCATCACACTTCCAATTATTTTTTTTATTCCATACTGTATTCCCTACCAAAATGTAAGTATACTCCATGAGAGTAAGGACTTTGCCTACCAACCCAAACCTAGAATACAATGCTTTTCATATGGTAATAACCTCATAACTTGAGCAATCCCTACATACAATAACCCCAAGAAAAGAAGTTGGGAGTGTGAAGAAGCATATGTAATTAGGATTATCCAGGATAGCCTGGGAAAAAAATGGCCCAGGTTAAATAACGCATTAAGACATACTGCTTGGCCTTGGAAACCCTCATTAAGTAGTTTCTCAAAAGTAAAATGCAACTGCGCTAGACTACTCACTTGAAGTGCTTCTTAAAATGCAGATTCCTAAACTCCATGCAAGATGAATAATTCAAAATCTCTGGAGTTGTAACCCAGTAATCTAAATTTTGAAAGCATTCCAAATGATTTAAAAACATTAAACTGGCATCTCCAATTCAAACTAACGACCACGTTCCTACCTCCATCTCTCTTTTTCCACTGTGAAAGCCCTGGCTTCCCAAAACATCAATATATATACTCCCTTTTTCTACCATTCCATGCAAACTAAATAAATTTCAGAATTGCTACACCAGTATACCACTAGAAACAACATATCTACTAAGTAAAATTCTTGATTTATTTGTAATTCTTTTTGACCTTGGAATATATCCCAAAAAGGTAGATACTCAGTATGCTCCAGTAGAAAGTTTCTTGAATTATTTTTTTTCTTCTATGGTTATGTTATCAATTAGATATGATGCTAGACTTATTTATTTTTGCTTGTATTCAGTTTTAGGGTTTGTTTTTTATTTTCTATTTATTTTTATTTTTTTGAATATGTAAAACAATTACATGGTTTAAAATTTAAACTGTGCGAAACGGTATACTCAAAGCAATCTTCTTCCCTTCCACAATGGTCCCATCCATCCCCTACAGGTAATGACATTTATTAAGTTTCTAGTTTATTATTCCTAAATTTCTTTTTACAACAATAAGCAAATATATAATGTATTCTTATTTCTCCTTTTCCCCCTCACAAAAAGTAGCATAATACTTACTCCACACACACTCCCCACTTCTTTATATTTTGCTTTTTTACTTGAACAAAATATTCTAAAAAACATTCCATTGCAGTTTACTATCTTTACATTGTTCTTCTTTTATTTATTTTTTAATTGTATTGTACCCCATTATGAGAATATTCCATAGTTTATTCACCAGTATCCTATGGATAGGCAGGTTATGCTGCTTCCAATATTTTGCTATTATCCTAAACTACAATAATTTAATAGGTTACTTTCCTTTAGTAAAGTGAACAGCACACAAATTTAAATTCCTTTTCCTCTCATTCAGATTACTGAATCATTCAATTATGGCATAATCAAAGAGTTGGTTTGTTTTTTAATGGTGTAATCTCCCTTCAATGCCATGGCACAAAATGGAGTTTTAACATCATTAAAATTCCATTTGAATGCTTTTAAGTGACCACGGCAAAATTTTCTTCTCTGGGTAGCTTTAGTTAGTTCTCCATTTCTGTAAAGGTAGTGACAGTTGCTTTAGGGTCTTTCTTCCACCCTCTCTTCAACCAATGCAAGCTAACTACACAAATTCTAAATGACCCCCATTTTCCCCTAACCCAGTTCCTCCATACCTAAAGAAAAAAGTTATCAGCAGACTGTGGGAATGTACTAAATAAATCTAGTTGTTTTGATTAGGAAGTGAAATATGAAAATAGACAAAACCTGAGCAAAGGAGAAGATAAACCAGTTTTCATCTGTCTTCCATTGAAGTGCTGAAAATATTTCTGTGTTTACAAAACTAAAATTAAAAGTAAACATGACAAATTAAAGAAATAACTCTCAGAAAAAGAAAGGGAAAAAACAACCCACATAATGGGAGAAAATATTTATAAATCATATATCTGATAAGAGGCTTATATCTAGAATAACAAAGAATTCTTACAGCTCAATAATAAAAAGACATTAATCTCATCTAAAAATGGGCAAAGGATCTGAATAATTTCTCCAAAGCAGATAAACAAATGGCCAATAAGCACATGAAAAGATGCTCAACAGTCTTTAGCCATCATGGAAATACAGCTAAAAATCAGAATACAATGCAATACCACTTCACTTCCACCAGGATGGCTGTAATAAAAAAGACACACGATAACAAGTGTTAGCAAAAATGTGGATAAAATGGAACCCTCATACATTACTGGAGGAAATGTACAGTGGTACAGCCACTTTGGAAAACAGTCTGACAGTTCCTCAAAAAGCAGCAAGTCTGCTCTACTCCACTCAGGTACATATCCAAGAGAAATGAAAACATAAGTCCACGTAAAAACGTGTACACAAATGTTCGTAGCCATATTATTCATGAGTCAAAAAAAAATAAGAACAAACCAAATTTCTATCAACTGATGAATGGATAAATAAAATGTGGTATATCCATAAAATGGAATATACAGCAATAAAAAAAAAATGAAGTACTGATTCATCCTATATCATAAATGAACCTTGAAAATTTTACACTAAACGAAAGAAGTTGGTCACAAAGGACCACACATTGAATGATTCCATGCATATGAAATGTCCAGAATTGGCCAATCTATAGAGACATAAAGTAGATTAATGACTGCCTAAGGTTTAAGATTGGGAAGAATGAAGAATGCTACTAACAGGAAAGATTTCTTTTTGTGGTGAGTTTGGCATTATTTATGAATTCCAAAAATAGATACTGGATTATGTTTATAAACTGATCTGTTCCTCTGGGTGTGATTAAATTATGATTAGGGCTTTGATTGGGCCACGTCAGTAAGGGTGTTGAGTCCCCGCCCCTTAGTGGGTGGGGACTCACAAATAAAAGATATGGCAAAGGACAAATGCTGGAGTTTTGATGATGGATTTTGATGTTGGAGTTCTGATGTGGAGTTTTTGAGCTGGAGCCCGGGAAGTAAGCACACAGAGAAGCTTGGTTATGAGGAAGGAGAGAAGGCCCGGGAAAAAGAGACGAGCTGTTTGTCTGACGTCTACAGCTGGCCTTGTGGTGAGAACAAGCAGCTGAACCTGGACAGAATCAAGCCCCAGGGAGAAAGACAAAGCCTAGAGAGCCTGACCATGGAACCTTAAGAGGAAGAGGAAGGCTGAATGTAGATAGCCATCTTGCTCTAACACGTGGCAACAGACTTTGGTGAGGGAGGTAACTTATGCTTTATGGCCTGTAACTGTAAGCTTCTACCAAAAATAAATACCCTTTATAAAAGCCAACAGTTTTCTGGTATTTTACATCAGCACCCCTTTGGCTGACTAATACAATGGTTGAATAACTGTGAATATACTAAAATCCACTGAATTTAATACTTTAAATGGGTGGATTTTATGCTATTTCTATTATATCTGAATAAAGCTGTTACCTAAAAAAAGAATGGGGGGACGGATGTGGCTCAAATGGTAGGGCGTCCATCTCCCATATGGAGGGACCTGGGTTTGATCCCCAGGACCTTCCAGTAAAAAAAATAAAAAATAAAAAAATAAAGAATGGAAGTCAGTAAGAAGCAAAACTTAGCAACACTAACAACATGAAAGTGGCAATAATTTATAGTGAAAATAGCAAGATGCTTAACTGAACCTTACTTTCTTCAATTTTAAAATGAAAATTGATAATACCTACCCTACTTCCTATAGCATGATATTGAGGATTATAGTGAGGATTAAATGACATAATGTAAGAGAAAGGATTTATGTAATATTAGAAGATGTAACAAAATATTTGGGGGTTTCGTTATTTACACACACAAAAGATCTGAAAGTTACAAACACACTAAATCTAAAATATTAAGTATTTCAAATATTTTAATATTATACTAAATATAATTAACAGTATCATTATTTGTGCAAATGAAATTTTAAAAGCCAGGCATTTGTTTTAATCTGAATACCACTTCTTACTAGGTGGCCGTGAACAAATTATTCAAACTTTTCTTCCCTCATATATAAAACAAAGACTATTATACCTACCTCACAGAGTTTTTCTGAGGATTAAATAAAGTAGCATAACTAAAACTGCCTAGCACACTATCCACTATTATAAGAATGCATGCAAATTCTTCACCAATGAAGAGGACAGAAAGAGGAACCTAGTTTCATTTCAAAGAGTTTCATTAAGAATTTTCCATTTATAATTTATAGAATGAATAAGAAAGATGTAAGAAAATAGGAAAATGGCTAAGGAAACTATGGTACTTAACAGAATGTTGTAACATCATCAAATGTAGTTCTATAAAGACTAGGTAAAAAACATGATAAATGCTCTTGGTGCTACATTTTAAAAAGGAGGATACAAAATTATATTGACACAATTAGAATTGTGTTTAAAAAAAGCTATACATACAAAAAATGTTAGAATTAAATATATCCTATAAAGAGAAGCTATATTTGGGTGGTAGAACTAGAGGAAATATTTTTTAAATAGTTCAATAAACATTAGATACTGACCATGTTCCAGGCAATGTTTAGGCACCTACTTTACCTACTCTACCCTCAAAAAACTTAAAATCTATGATAGTCTTCAGTGAATTTCAATGCAATGCTAAAAACTTGGTAGAGCAGTTATTATTCCCATTTCAATGATAGGCAATCTCCACCTTATCCCATTTTCCCCTCTCCAACCCTCTTTCTTCTTTATATCTAAAACCATGTATCTTCTAGTCCAAAATGGACCACTACTTCTAACCTAATCTTAGACCAGGACTTGGGCTGGATGGCAGCAAGAAATAGCAGTTTAGATCTGGTACGTTCAAGTGGACTTATACTTCAGCAGAAGCTGAGATCAGTCAGGTAAATGAAATACATAATAGAACTTTACATACTTATTCTCTACCAAACTGGGTCAAGGACTTCAGCATGGCATTCATATATTCATAGGTTCTCCATATTCTGGCTCTATCCCAACACATACTGTTCTCTATTAGGAACTTCTATAACGAAGTGTTTCCTAAGAACTCTTAAAAACACTTCCCCAGATTCTACTCTTAATCAAAATACAATTCCCACATCCTCAATAGTTTTCTAATGATTCCCCACATCCTTGAACTCTCATAGCATTTACTCTTTGTACCACTCACTTTAGAACCTCACCATACTTCCCATAAGCTCTTCTAAACTCCCAAGCACTTATTAAATGCACCCCTCATTTAACACTTTTTACTAGTTCACATATATGCTGGATATTTTTATGACTTACACACA
The DNA here is from genome assembly GCA_029593785.1 of Cabassous unicinctus. NCBI lineage: Eukaryota > Metazoa > Chordata > Mammalia > Cingulata > Chlamyphoridae > Cabassous > Cabassous unicinctus. The sequence continues at coordinate 16,230 of JAQZBX010025685.1, read as the reverse complement.
ATAGGAACGCCCAATTAACCAATTCTTTATATTTATAGTACAGCATTATATATATTTCTCTATTACAGAGCTTTTCACACATGACTACAATTACTTATTTATAGTTTCCCCCTCATCCAAAAAATACTCTAAGTTCCTTGAGGAGCCCTGTGCTAAATAACTTAGTACTGCCAAATCCTACCTAGCACACTGCTTCATAAGAATACAGTAAATAAACCCTTTTCAAACTGATGAATGAAAGACTGGAATTAGGTGAAAAGAAGAGGACATGATTGAGACCAGAGATTGCAAACTGGTAGTACATAGACTGAAACTAGGCTATAAACCAGGGGTTCTTAACCTTTATTGTTCCACTGACCCTTTGCCAGTCAGGTGAAAACTATGGACCCCTTACTAAGTCCACACTATACTGTGTATTATTTAATAAATCTATCACACCCGTACCAACACGTCCCCACAAGAATTATGTTTTTTTTATTTTAATTCAAGCTCACAAATCCCTTGTTAAGAACCACTGCTATAAACTTATGTTTGCCCTGCAAAACTGGAATTAGTTGCCAACATTTAAAACTGGGAAATGACAAATAATATCCAGATTTCTGGCTTTTCCTGGGGGAAAAAATTGGAAGATCTGCCATATACCCTAAAAGGCAACAATAAATAGTACACAGTTGCTTCCTTTATATTAGACATTTGCTCTTCAGTTCAGCTTCTTTTTTTTTTTTCGCTTTACTCATATATGTCACCTGTCTGGCGACACAAATTTAACCATTTAAATTTACAACCGATGATAGAGACCATTTCTTTCCATTACCAAATCAGTTTATCAAAATCTCCTAGCCTTCCCTCATCCCAAATCTTGATAAAAAGTAATCTACTGAACAGTACTTCATAGTGGAAAACTGGAAAACACAGCTTGAATGGATCGTTACAACTTGCTTAGAATGATTTCACTCACTGGTCAAATTTTATCATGTACTTTCTCCCCTGAAACGTTCAGTTAGAATGGACTCTTATTCTAAGTATACAGTTAACAATCACTTCTTATAGTGAGTCAGCCACTTAAGAGAGAGCTTATCTAGGCAAATTAAATTAAAAAATATTTATGAAGTCCTCGCAAAATTTTAGGCCCTGTAATAGTTGGCTAACAACATGAGCTTTGAAATCTGACAAAACCTGGTATAAAACTTGGCTCTACCATTTCCTAGCTGTGAGACTCTAGAAAGTTACTTAATTTCTCTTAGTATAGTATGTGGCTCATAGAAATTACTAAAAACAGCAATTATTTGAGTATCTGTTGCTATAGAAACAAAGTCTTTTTAAACAAGATCTCTGGACAAAATCTGTAAGCGCCAGAACAGTGTTATTAATAAAGGATTGGTTATTACTTCAAAATTTTTAAAAAATGTTTTGTATTTTATTTGTTGTTTTTAAAACTATTATTATTTCATTTTCTTATTAATTTTATTTGGTTATTTTGTTGGCTTCATTTTTGGAGAGGCTTTGGATCACAGAAGGGTCACAACTGTGGCAGGGGAAGATAACTGATGAGGGGTGTCGGTGATGGGGGGATGCATAGGGAAGGGTTCACCTGGGGCATGCTTCTATGGCATATGAATATGTTCAAGTGTTCATGGGGCATTGTCTCTGTGGGTGGAGAGCCACACAATAACTGAAAGAATATTGAATTCCTATCCTGGGGAATTCTGCTACATTCTCTAATAGGACAGCAAGAAATCTCCTGAGTACAAGGGCAGTGCCTACTGAAGAAAGACAGACCATTATGCCAGGCCCTTGTTATTGATGACTGTACTTATGAACCTTTTCTTGTGAAACTGAAACTTAGCCTAATATCATATACTGCCTAAGAGTTACCTCCTGAGGGACACCTTGTTGTTCAGATGTGGCCTCTCTCTAAGCCAAACTCAGCATATAAACGCACTCCTTCTCCCTCCCCCACCCCCCGTCGGTGTGGGACATGACTCCCAAGGATGATCCTCCCTGGCACCAAGGGATTATTACCTAGCGCCAACTAGTAATGCATCTGGAAAAAGATCTTGGCCAAAGGGGGAAATGGTAAATACAAATGAGTTTTTATGGCTAAGATATTTCAAAGTGAGTCGGGAAGTCATTCCAGAGGTATTACACTTACGCACGTCTCAGCAGGATCTTACTGACTGCCAGAGTAAACAGTGCCTCAAATAGCAGGGCTCCTGAGGTCTCTAGAGACATCCAGACACTATAAGCAAGTCAGACAGCTCAGAAATTCAGCACCTTGTCAGTGGGCCTTACTTTGGAAATTTATGCTCCCCAGTGTAACAGAGTTACACTCATTTATAGTTTCCCTACGCATGGCTCTTCTACCCTTTTATTTGAACTTATAATTAGCATTATAGTTGATAAATATATGTCCCAGAGACTTTAATCTTTGGGCCATCCATGTGCCAGTCGAGCCCTGAATCTCAGCAGAGTTGTAACACCTACTCTGCAGTTCACTGGACTCACTCAGGACAACTAACAAGATGATGATGACGGACAATGCCCATTCCAAGGAACAGAGTGTCTGCAACTGCAGGCAAGACAATTACATCCATCTGACCCATGGGATCTAAGCCCCCTCTAAATCAGAAGCAGAGTGGGCATCACCATCCCAAAATCCTCAAGATTGGGGAATGAACAATGGATTAATGTAATGTAGACTTATTATTATTCTACTATAGACTTATTATTAGTCTAGCAATGAAATAACTTTTATCATTGATATAAAGGCAATGGCCACCAGAGGTTCTGAGGGGGAGAGGGAAGGATAGGTGTAATATGGGGGCATTTTCAGGACACTGGAATTGTCCTGCATGACACTGCAATGACAGATACAGAATATATATTTTGTTATAACTTACAAAACTGTGTGGTACAGAGTGTAAACTATAGTCGATAGTTAGCAGCAATGCTTCAATATGTGTTCATCAACTGTAACAAACGTACCACACTAATGAAGGATGTTCTTAATACGGGAAAGTGTGGGAGGGGGAGGGAATGGGGCATATGGGAATCCCCTATATTTTTTATGTAACATTTATGTAATCTAAAGCTTCTTTAAAAATAAAAACTTAAAATTTAATTAAAAAATAAAATAAAATAAAGCATTGGGAGCAGATATAGTTCAAGTGGTTGAGTACCTGCTTCCCATGTATGAGGTCCCAGGTTCAATCCCTGGTACCTCCTAAAAACAAACAAAAAAACCAACTGTCATTGGGGAGCAGATGTAGCTTAGTGGCTGAACACCTGCCTGCCATGTACGAGGCCCTGGGTTCAAACCCTGGTACCTCCTAAAAAAATAAATAAATAAATAGAGCATTATGGAAACATGAAAGAAAGAAATTCTATAGGGTTGTAAAAATGAAGAGGATAATGCTAACTGGAAAAGAGGCAAAAAAGAGAAAAATCCAAGGAAAAGTAAGAGGAAAAACAAAAGCAAGAAAGAAGTCTAAGTGTTTATTTCCTAGGGACAGCTAGTAGGCTGAAACGAGCAGAAGAACAAGCATATGAAAATAAACTAGTAAAAAATAGAACTAGAAAGGAAGATGGGAACAAGGGTTTATGCTTCATTCAAACCACATTTATTGAAGCTTACTAAACATAATCACTGCTACGGCATAGACTAGAGGAAGAGATATAAAACTTTATTAAGCTACAATTCCTTTCCCTAAGACACTCGACTAATGGGATAGTGAATGGCATATCACTGGTGCACAATAAATCTGTAATTGTCTTTAATAAATCTAGTTGAATGTAAAAGGCAAAGTTGGTGAGGAGAAACTGAAGGGTAACTACCATATGATGCAGACCTAAAGCCTTATAAACTCCCTCCCTCCTTGAGCACGCTCACACATCCCCCATATCTCATACCATAAAACTGGATAATTTCTATGTAAGAATATGAATTTGCAGAGACAAACAAAAGTTGTTTATTAGTTGTATAATAAAAATTAGCTGAATAAGTAATTGGTGGTACAGCAAAAAAACTTAGGTTAGGAACTAGGGCTCCTTGAAGAAGCAGTTGGGAAGAGAAGGTACAAGACGAACATATGACATCTTACAGAGCCAGCAAGTAAAAGTGGCAAACAAAAATAAAAACAAACAAAAACCAAAAAAGCCAAAGTTGCAACAATTTGAATGACAAAATAAACAGTACAGCATTATAACCCAAAGAATAAAATAAATACTCATGAATCCACGCTATTACAAATAAATAACTGAATAAGTAAATATAATGTGAAAAACGGACTTTTCCTTACAGAAGAAATCCAATTAATAAATATAGAAGGAATGATGGAAAAAAGAAAATCACCATTAAAAAACACAGTAAAAATTGCTACAGTTAAGATCTGCCAATGAGTGCTAAAATTAATGGGCAAAACATTATGCCCTCAAAATATCTCCCCAGAAAACATTTATTATTTACAAAGAGATAAATATTAACTTTATAGTGAAGAAATCTGGCAGATACCACCATAACCAAGGGATCAAAGCTAGTATTATCAATAACAAGACATACTGATATCACAAACCCCTGATATGATGTGCAGAGAAGGGATATCACCTTTGCAGTATTCTTCCCAAAAAATCTAACCCTGAGAACACCTATGAGAAAGCTAGACTGAGGGACATTCTATAAAACACTTGATGAGCACTTTTCAAAAATCTCAAGATTATGAAAGACAAGAAAATAAGTAACTGTTACAGATCAGAGGAGACTAAGGAGACACAACAACTAAATGCAACGTGGGATCTTATATTAGATCCTGGAATATAAAGGACATCAGTGGAAAAACTGATGAAATCTGAATGAAGTCTATAATTTACATAGTAGTTAATTAGTACTGTTTAGTTAATAGAATTATACCAACATTAATTTCTTAGTTTTGATATTTCTTGATTATATAAGATGTTTTATTATATAAGATGTTAACATTAGAGCAGTGGATGAAAATATATCCTCCTATATGAAGAAACCTTCTGTATTCTTATTTTAACTCTTCTGTAAATCTAAAATTCTTTCAAAATAAAAAGTGTAAAACAAACAAAAAAATCTTGGATGATGAAGACATAGTATTAGCTGCAATACTATCTTGTTGTTTTTTACCTTAGACTCACTATCAACTTACCTGAGCCGTGGGTATTGTTGTCCAGTGAATGCTACATTAGTTCTGCTCTTACTTTATGCTACATCAGTCATATAATATAATAAAGCTCGAACAAACTAAAATTTTACCAAAAAAAATAGTTATTAACCTAAATGAAAAACATTTAATTTCCTTTTCTGACATGCTAAAAATGACTAGTAATCAGAATTTCATCTTTAATTATGAGAGCTTCCACAAAGCTTTGTTTCCATGAGACGCCAATACTGTCATTTCTTACTGCATAAAAGCAATAATTTAAACAAAATCCTTACCTTCCAACCACTGCCAGCCTCTCTATAATATGGGAAGTTATCACAAATCCACTGGTAAATCTCACTTAGAGTCATTTTCTTTTTGGGTGAGCTATTAATTGCAAAAGTAATGAGGCTGGCATAACTGTATGGAGGTTTCCCATCTTTGTGCTGTTGGACTTCCTCCTGGTCCAGGGTTGTATTTGGGTCAAGGAGTGCATTCTTCTTGGAAATCCCTGTTCCATGTGCACTTTGTGCAGCATCAGATTTTTGGATGGCTGCTCTCATGGTGAGCTGTGGTAACCAGTCCATAGATGTTAGGCTGCTCTCCAGTTCAGATGTCATCCTGAAGGTAAATAGACTCCTTAGTCAATATCAAGGAAAGAACCCCTGCTTCTCAAAATATCCAATATGCACAAATCTAGGAGTTCCAAAGTGAGGGAAAGCCTGAGTTAAATCTGGAGGAAAAAGATTGAGTATGTTAATGACCAAACCAAATATTTAAGGGATCAACATTTCCAATCTTTTTTCTTAATTTTTCCTCACTAAAACATAACTTTGCTTTTAAATGTTTAAGATACAGAACAATATATATACATAAAGTGATTCTGATGCCAATCTTTCTTAAAAAAAAAAAAAAAAAAAGACAGTCTGGCTCTTTAAATAGGGCAACAAGATCTTGGTATGAAAAACCTAGACTGCAGCCCAGCTCTTGTACACAAATTTTAGGGGAGTCATATAAACAAAGGAATACCAAAAGTAAGGTGGAGGCAAGAGGTCAGAGAAAAAATTGAGAAATGGGCAGAGGCATTTGCATGGAGAAAGAAGTGAGAGTTGAGCAGGTGTAAGAAGAGTAAAGCAGGGTAGAAAAGAACAGCAAGGAGACAAGCTAGCTGGGGGAGTTGACAGAAAAAAGGCATGCAAAGTCAAGAACACTAATAAGCAAGAAAAGGAGGAAAAGGCAATACAAGGCAGTAGGAACAACCTTAAGAAAACTAAAGATTTGGGAGTATAGGAAAGAAGAGACTAAATCACATAAATGGACACAAAGAAAAAAAGCATTAAAAGTTTGAGAACAGGCCTGGGCAAATGTCCAGTGCTCCGGATTTGTAATGTATTTTTCTCCAAGCCTGAAAAATTCATACCATTATCACTCAATAAAAGAAAAAAAAAAAAAAATCTGCCAGATTAATGTATATTCTGGAGAAAGGAGGAAGCAGCTCTAAGAACTGAAGATAAGAATACAGAAATGAAGCTTGACGCTTCACATTGAAATTGCTAACTTTCAAGAGAGAGTATAAACCCTTCAAACTGGGATCAAAGCAGGAACAGTGACCCTCAAAATGATGAAGAAAAGAATAAGACTTCTTAGTGAGATCAAAATGAAGAGAGAAAACAAAATAAGAAACTTCAAGTGCCTCAGTCAAAAGGAAAAAAAAAAAATCTAGCTAAGAAAATCACATATATTCCCCTCATCCCAATGACTGTTGTCATAAAGCAAAACCTGGGTTATGTGTTTAAAATCTGAACTGCTGGGAGGCAATAGAGAATAGACAAAAAACGGGCTTTTTGGAGTCAGAAGGATCAGAGTTCAAGTATTGATTCTACCAGTTACTACCTATGGTACTGTGAAAACATTAATTAATATCACTAAACTCTAGCTTTCTCATCTGTAAAAAGAAACAATAGTACCTAAGGTTAAAATATTACTTTGAGAATTAAATGTGGTAACATATGCACAGAAATAAGCATTCAATGAATGTTAGTCAATAATATAACTCTAGGAGTATCTTGGGAAGATACCAATATACTATAAAGTAAACCAGATTAGGCAATAGCATTTATAAACCAAGAAACAGCCATTAAGATTCTATTTGCATTGCCAGAAAAATGAGTCCTATTATCTGTTGTTGTTGTTTTTTCATATTTTGATCCAAGTCCACCTTTCTTATTTCCTCAAATTCCCCCCATCTCTATTGAATGCATTTCCCTGAAATTTAAATTCCTGATCTTTAAATTCCTCTATACAACACCTTCAGAGATTTAAAAAAAAAAAACAAAAAACTACCATCCTGGTCTACAATCTCAGCCAGAAATGTTTGTTCCCAATAAGAATTAAATTATAAGGAATTGTAGAATAAGAAAACAGGATAGTTTAGAGAACAAAGAATGTTAAAAGAGTGGATAAAATTTAGAATTTAGAACCTAATCCAGTCTATCTAAAGATGAAAAACTGAGGTTCAGCGAAGTTTAAAAAAGCTTGCCCACATTCACACAGGTAATAAGTTAGGAGTAAGACCTGAAACTAGCACTCACATCTCCTGATGCCCAATCCAGTAGTTTTTCTACTACCTCGTCTATAAAATGAGGATAAAATAGTATCTACCCTACTGACATAAAGTACTCAGAACAGTGCCTGGAAAATAGCAAGTATTCAATAAGTGTTAGCTACTGGTGGTGGTGGTAATAGTTACTCCTATTATTACTCACATTTCATTCAATAAACATTGGCTATTATTATACCATGCTGCCATCCTATTGGCCTCAATTAAGCCTCTATTGAGTAGCTTTATTTTGTTCAAATTCCCAAAACAGCCAGTCACATGCATCTTTAAAGTTAATATAAAAGCATATTCCAAACTGGAATATAACTGATATTGCAGATGCCTCCTACTGAGAGCCATCTTTATCTTGTTACTCCCACAAGTGCCAAAAATTGACTTTATGATAGTCTCAGTAATATAATGTGAACATAAAGTAGGTATTTAATACATGTCATAACATTTAACAAGAATTCATAATTATACATGTGTACAAGGCTATGCTAGTATAAGATATAAATACATACACACAAAGAAAGTATGATAAAATCCCTGTCCTCCAATAATGTACAGTTCAATTAGGAAGATCAGACACAAGAAAGAGCTGAATAAAAATGCAAGGATGGACTCTGGGTGCTGTAAAGGTTCAGAATGGGGGGAAGACAATATGGACTAGAGCCTTAAGGAGTAGAGAAGGGAGAATACAACTACAGCTGAGTCTTGAAGAAAGCTAAGATCTAAAGAGCTTGGAAAGAAAAAGGTCTCTAGTCTTCAAAGACATTCTTAAGTAAAAATTTGAAGCCAACCATGAGCATGCAGCATGCCTGTCTTTTAATTCATTGTTGTGCTAATATTCATCATTTCTGCTAGAGCAGATTTTACATACACTATAAAATATGTCTTAAATAACCTCTGAAAAAGTAGGGCTTTTGCTTTGTTTGCAATTTATTAAATTTTCTATATTCTTGACTTAGGCTAGAGACTGCAGTGGTTCTCCACTAAGTGTTGAGAACACAAAAGATGACCATTAGATTTGGCCAGATCACTAGTAACTTTAGAAAGAAACCTACTAGTAGAATGGTGATGACAGAAATCCACTTGTATAAGAGAACATATAGTGGTAAATTTAAAAAGAGCATGGAAAGCGCTGAGGAATCTGGCTATGGAGATCTGATTAAGAAATTTCAGGCCCTCATCCTCACCTCATTACAACAGCTTCTAGCTGGGCTCCTGGACTCTGATTTCTCACCACCTTTCCTCCAACCACTCCAGTCTATGCATACATTCCAAAAGAAATCAATCAGCATTGCTTTCATGTCATTATGCCCAAAAACTTTCAATGGCTGCTATCTTCTATTAAACCAAATCTAAACTCTTCATTTTTAACTACTTTAGCTTTCATTAATCTTTTATTACTTCTCCTCCTCCTCAAGAGTTTGGCATTTAACATGCTGCATCATTGTCATTCCCTAACTGCATCATACGGCCAAATTTTCTAGATAGGGCACCTCCACACACATACACAATTTAAACTCAAGTATTTTCAGGATAGTCTAGTACCATGCCAGGTACAGGTCTTCTGAAAAATAACACAGTATCTGGATAAGGAGTAAGAGTCTTCCTTTCTGGAACACTCCTTCCTTCTCACTATGCATTCTCACTCCAGCTGGTTGGCTTCTATTTTTCCTTCAAGACTCTTATCAAATATCTCCCCTTCAAGAAAGCCTGGTCAATCCTGTCTTCCAATCCTCTGTCTCCAAAACTGAATTAGATCCTGCTTCTATAGTAGAATATAAACACCTCCTATCATGGGACTTACACAGAATTGTAATTTTTTTATCTATCTCTCTCACTAGACTGTGACTCCTTGAAAGAAGGAAATTTCTTGTTCTTTTCTGCCTCCCCAATGTCTAGCACATAGTAGGTGAAGGGTCAATAAATGGTGGTTAGCTCTACCCCATTCAAGATGGTGGAGCGCTATGCTTCAGGACTCTGTCCCCCTACGGACAATCAGCAAGAAACAGCAAAAACATCTTTCTCAGGGCTCCAGAAAACAGATTAAGGAGTGCAGCAACAGTGCTAGTGACAAATCAAGAAAAAGGCAACTTAAAAGTAGTAGAGAGGGACGCAGATGTGGCTCAACCACTTGGCCACCCGCCTACCACATGGGAGGTCCCGGGTCCGGGTCCCAGTGCCTCCTAAAAAAAGAGGAGCAGTGCCACCTCTCGCCACAATGAGCTAGACTCTGCCCCCACCGCAACAAGCAGAGGCCACAAACCAGCAGACACTGCAGCCCATAGGGAGCAAATGTGACTCAGGCTATTGGCTACTCCCCATCAGGTTTGGTTCCCGATACCTCCTGGAGAAGGCAAGCAAACCTTCTGGGGAAAGGGGGGATAAATAAAGAAAAATAAAGTAAATAAAAATAAAATCTTTTTAAAATAAATAAAGCAGTGATTCTCAACCATTAAAAAAAAAAAAAAAATAGTAGTAGAG
>JAQZBX010025684.1:0-29294 GCA_029593785.1 Cabassous unicinctus | reverse complement strand
ATTTTAAGAAAATTTCATTACTCCAAAAAGAAAGGCTCCACACCCCTTAGCATTTTTCCTCAGCCCTACATAACCACTAATCTAATTCCATCTTTATAAATTGATTTCTATTTATATTTTACATAAATGGAATCAAAGAATATGTAGTCCACCTTCACTTAGGATAATGTTTATATTTTTTGTCTGATATGAACATTTTGTAGTATTAACCTACATTTTTTCAGCCTCAAAGAAAAATGGTCTTATATATGAAATTTTATCCATACTCATATTTCACATAATATATTTATATTTCACATAATATATTTAATTCATAGTAGGGCATTCATACAGTATTTGTCCTTTTGTGTCTGGCTTGCTTCTCTCAATGTAATGTCCTCCAGGTTCATCCATGTTGTCACTGTTTCACAAATTCATGTCTTCTTACTGCTGCATGATATTCCACTGTGTGCATACTCCACATATTTTTCATCCATTCATCAGTTGATGGACACCTGGGTTTTTAAAACTATTTGTTATTGTGAAGAACACCACTATGAACATGGGTGTGTAGATGTCTGTTCATGTCACTGCTCTCAGTTCTTCTGGGTATATCCATAACAATGATATTGCTGGGTCACATGGCAAATCTATATTCAAATTCCTTAGGAAATACCAAACAGTCTTCCACAGTGGCTGTACCATTCTACATTCACACCAACAGTGAATAAGCATTCTTATCTCTGCATATATTCTCCAACATTTACATTTTTCTGGCTTTTTAATAGCATCCTGTCTAATAGGTTTGAAATGGTATATCAATATAGTTTTGATTTCTATTTTCTTAATCACTAGTGAAGTTGAACTTTTTTTCATGTGTTTCTTTGCCATTTGTTTCTCTTCTTTGGACAGTTGTCTTTTCAAGTCTTTTGCCCATATTTTAATCAGAGAGTTTGTCTATATTGTTGAGGTGTGTGATCTCTCTATATATCATGGATATTAAACCATTATCAGATATGTGATTGCCAAATATTTTCTTCTGTGGAGTCAGGTGCCTTTGCACCCTTTTGACAAGTCCTTTGAAATGCAAAAGTGTTTAATTTTGAAGAGGTCCCATTTGTCTATTATTTCTTTTGTTGCTCATGATGGAGAGAGTCTGCAGCTGCAGGAAGGATAATCCCATCCATCTTATCCATGGTATATAAACCCCCTCTCACTTGGAGGTGCAATGGACATCACCATCCCAAACTCCTCAGGTTTGGGGGAAGAGCTATGGACTAGAGTGGACTTACTGGTATTCTGTTGTAGACATATTGTGATTCAAGCAATGGAAGAAATTACAACATTGAGGTGGAGTCAGTGGCCACTGGATGCTTTTGGGGCAGGGAGAGGGAAAAGAAGTTGTAATACAGGGACTTTTTTGGGACTTAGGAATTATCCTGAGTGACATTACAATGACAGATACAGGCCACTTTACATCAGCATAAAACATGCAGAACTGTGTGCAAGAGAGTGTGGTCTACAATGTGAACTATGGTTCATGCTTAATGGTAAAGTCCCAGGATGTGTATATCCATTGCAGGTGATGTGCCACACTAATGAAAGATGTTTATGTGGGAGGTTATGGGAGGTATGGGAGGTGGGGAACATGGGAATCCCTGTAATTTTTGTGTAACATTTATGTAATTTAAGCATCTTTTAAACTATAAAATAAATAAGTAAGTAAGTAAATAAATAAATAAATAAGAAAGAAACTACTGCCTAGCACAAGATCTTGAAGATATTTTCCTACATTTTTTTTCTAGGAGTTATATGGTTGTTGCTTTTATATTTAGGTCCTTGATCCATTTTGAGTTAAGTTTTGTACAACATGTGAGAAAGGGGTGTTCTTTCTTTCTTTTGATATGGATATCCAGTTCTCTCAGCACCATTTGTTGAATAGACTATTCTGGCCCAGCTGGGTGGGCTTAACAGCCTTGTCAAAAATCACTTTACTGTAGATGTGAGGATCAATTTCTGAATTTTTTATTCAGTTCCATTGGTCAATCTGTCTGTCCTTATGCCAGTACCATGCTGTTATTTTTTTTTTTTTACCAGTATAGCTAAGTAATATGCTTTAATATCAGGAAGTGAAAGTCTTTCAACTTTGTTCTTTTTAAAGATAGTTTTGGTTATTCAGGGCCCTTTACCTTCCAAATAAATTTGATTATTGGCTTTTCAATTTTTGCAAAAAAGTTGTTTGGTATTTATTGCAGTTGCATTGAATCTGTAAATTAGTTTGGGTATAATTGACATGTTTATGATATTTGGTTTTCCAATCCATGAAAACAGAATATCCTGCCATTTATTTAAGTCTCCTTCAGATTCTTTTAGCAATGATTTGTAGTTTTATATCTTTGATTAAGTTTATTTCTAAATATTTGATTGTTTTACTAGCTATTATAAATGGAATTTTTTCTGATTTCCTCCTCAGATTGCACATTAGTACAGTATAGAGACGTTATTGATTTTTGCATATTAATCTTATATCCTGCCACTTTGCTGAACTCAGCTATGAATTCTAGTAGCTTTGTTGTTGATTTTTCAGGATCCTCTAGGTATAGGATCATGGCATCAGTGAATAGTGAAATGTTTACTTCTTACTTTCCTATCTGGTTCCTTTTTATTTCTTTGCCTAGCCTAATAACTCTAGTGAGAACTTCTGGCACTATATTGAATAATAATGCTGACAGTGGGCATCCTTTTCTTGTTCCTGATGTCTGCAGGAAAGCTTTCTGTCTTTCAATACTAGTTGTAGGTTTTTCATATATGCACTTTACCATATTGAGAAAACTTCCTTCTTTGTATCTTTTGGAGTGTTTTTTTTTTTTTTTTTATCAAGAAAGGATGCTGCATTTTATCAAATGCCTTTCCTGTAACAATTGAGAGAATCATGTTTTTTCTTCTTCAATTTATCAATGTGGTTTATGACACTAATTGATTTTCTTGTGTTGATCCACCCTTGCATATCTAGGATAAAGCCCAATTGATCATGGTGTATAATTCTTTTAATGTGCTTTTGGATTCTGTTTGCAAGTATTTTGTTGAGGATTTTTGCACTTATATTCATTCAAGATATTGGTCTGTAATTCCTATTTGTGATTTTGACGTGCATATCCTTAATAGCTAGTGATTTGGGACATCTTATTGTGTGCTTTTAAGCCATTTCTATATCCTCTTTGGAGAAATGTCTGTGCAGGTCTTTGCCCTTTTTTATTTGGGTTGTTTTTCATTTTATTGTTGAGTTAGGATTTCTTTATATATTCTGGATATTAAACCCTTATTGCATATGTGGTTTCCAAATATTTTCTCCCATTGAATAGAGTGTCTTTTCACTTTCTTGACAAATTGCTTTGATGCACAAATGCTTTTTAACACAGAGGAGGTTCTATTTGTCTATTTTCTTTTTGTTGCTTGTGTTAGGGTATAAAGACTGAGAAACCATTGCCTACCACAAGATCTTGATGATGTTTCTCTACATTTTATTCTAGTAGTTTTATAATCCTGGTTCTGATAATTAGGATTTATAGATTTTGCATTTGTTTTTGGATATGATGTCAGAGGGGTCCTCTTTCATTCTTTTGCATATGGATACCCAATTTTTCCAGCACCATTTGTTGAAAAGACTATTTTTCCTCTTTTAGTAGACTTGGAATCCTGGTCAAATATCAAATAGCCATAAGTGTGAAGGTCTATTTCTGAACTCTTAATTTGATTCTGTTGTTCAATATATCTATCCTTATGCCAATACCTAGCTGTTTAAAGCCTTTAGCTTTGACATATGCTTTAATTTCAGGAAGTAACCCTTCTGTGATACAAAGCTTCTTCAAAGATGAAGCCATTACATTAGCTGAATACAATTAATAGGAAAATGAAATAATGATAAGTTTAATTGTAAGAGATAATGTACATTAAAATTAAAAAAATACAAATTAAATTTAATTAAAAGATTGGGATATTAAAAAAATGAAAAATAAAAAAAAAATTTTTTGACCTTTTGCCTTTCATCACTGCAATATCTGATGAACAGTCTGTACCATGGCACATTCCCCCTTTCATTCCCCAGTGTCTCAGAATTTTTTCATTTTGTTTTCAAAGAACTTTTAGGTCACAGCAAAGTCACACACAGAATAGAGGAGACTCTCATATATACAACATTCTCCCCATTTCCTCCCCCCCATATTAATATCTTTTTATATGTGGATGGTAGCATTGTTATAACTGATATACAAATAGTGAAACATAGCTAGTAAACATTGTCAATGTTTTGCACTAAGGTTTGCATTTGTTCACCAGAGCTTAAATATAAGGTATATAAAAATCTTCAAATGTTCATGGGGCATTGTCACAGTTAGTGGAGAATCATTCAGCAAATGAGAGAATACTGAATTCCCATCCTGAAGATTTCTGACACATTCTCTAAGTGAGTAGCAACATTCCCCCAAGTGCAGGGGCAGTGACTGTCAAAGGAAGATCATCCACTGATGGACCCTTGATATTGATGACAAGCCTATGAATCTTTGCTCTTGAAATTTAAACTTAGCATATTGTTATGGTGTGCCTAAGTGTTGCCTCCTTACAGTCTCCTTCTTGCTCAAATGTGGCCTCTCTCTAAGCCAAACTCAGCATATGAATACATTACCTTCTTCCCAGTGTGGAACATAACTCCCAGGGGATGAACCTCCCTGGCACCAAGGGATTGCTACCAAGTGCCAGCTGACAATGCAAGTGGAAAATGACCTTGAATAAAGGGTGAAAAGATAAGGAGAAATGAATTTATATGGCTAAGAGACTTCAAAATGAGTCAAGAGGTCTTCCCAGTGGTAAAGCTTACACACAACTCAGTAGGATCTCATAGAATTCCAAAGTGGATATCACCCCCAAATAGTTGCATTTCTGAGGACTCTGGAGACACCCAGGTCCTGTTGTCAGGGAAGATAGCTCCAGAGTTTGGTGCCTTGCTAATGGGACCTACCTTAGAGTTGGTGCTCCTGAGAGTGACAAAGTTGGACTCAACTATGTATTCCCTGCACATAGTTCATCTGTCCCTTCTATTCAAACCTGTACTTGGTGCTTGAGTTTGTAGGTGTACATCCAGAGACTTGAGTATTTGGTCTGTCCATTTGCCAGCTGTGTCCAGAAGTTTGTTGGAGCAGCAAATCTTACTCTACAGCTCATTGGACTCACCAAGGAAAACTGGTGGGGAGATGATGATGGACAATGCCATCCCAGGGACTCCTCAGACTCCATCATCCCAGACTCCTCAGGATGGGGGAAAGAACTGTGGACTAGAGTGGATTTACTTGTCTTCTACTATGGATATATTGTGACTCAAGCAATGGAAGAAATTACAACATTGATGTGGAGCCAGGGGCCACTGAAGGCTCTAGGGGCAGGGAGAGGGAAAAGCTCTTGTAATACAGGGGCTTTTTCAGGACTTGGGAATTGTCCTCAGTGACATTGCAATGACAGATATAAGCCATTTTATATCATCATATAACAAAGAGAATTGTGTGGTAGAGAGTCTAGAATACAATGTGAACTATGGTCTATGCTTAATGGCAAAGCCCCAGGATGTGTTTATTAATTGCAATTAATGTGCCACACTAATGAAGGATGTTTATGTGGGAGGTTGTGGGAGGTGTAGGGGGTGGGGCATATGGGAATCCCTATATTTTTTGTGTAACAGTTATGTAATCTAATTATCTTAAAAAAAGAGAGAAAAAAATTAAATTAAATTCAGGAAATATGGGTCCTCCAGCTTCATTCTTCTTTCTCAAGATATTTATAGGTATTCAGAGCCCTCTCCCTTTCCAAATGAATTTTATAACTGGCTTTTACATTTCTGCAAATTAGGCTGTTAGAATTTCACCCTTATCTTAAAGACAGAGTTTCCAGGGAGCACAAATAAAGGGAGCAAAACAACAGCTATGAGCTGACACTTTCTCTTCATCCTCTCATGCTCACTTCGCTGACTGCAGATTGCAGGTGGACTCAGCCAATGTCATCCTATCCTCACATGTCTCTTTGTCTATTTCTAATAAAATCCCTTCCTTCCTTTGTTTGCTATATCCTTGCAAAACAACCAAGATTCCTAGTCAGTTACTTTGTATTACTCTAGTACTTCTTTGAAAAAGCTTGCAATCAGTGACAGTTCAGAGATTTGTCTTCAGAAATAAAAGAACTTTAAATGAGGAGAAAGGCTGCTATATAAACTTTGCTCCTTCACTCAATTTCACAACCCTTGTGAAACTGAAAGCTCAAGAAAGGGTCAAATGCTTGCCCACTGGGTTCTTTTAACATCTTCAAATGGAATTCACACAGTCCACCCCTTACAACTTCAAATTTACATTGAATTACAATTAAGTTTTTTGTGGGATGTTTCTGAAAATCAAAATCAAACATTATGGATCCTCACTGGAAGATATGGGAGTCATCAGGGGCCCTTAGCATATTCCAGTCATCAATTGGATGCAGAGGTTAAAACATACCCAGTTTTCTAAAGACAGTAGCTCCTGTTGTCAAATTAGTAGAGATGTCAGCTGATTTGGTCCAAGGGCACACTTTGTGCTTAAAAAAGCCACACACTGCCAGTTTCTAATCTCAGGAAAAGCCCAGCACATTTCAGCTCAAAGCCTGAACTTTTATGAAATCCTATTCTTCCCTTCAAATATTTAACTCCTCCACAGTAATACTTTAAATCCAGTACTATATTGCCTCTACCTGAATATGGTTTACCTCAAGATTATGAGATTGTAATTTCTTTTATAATCATCAGGTCTAGACATAGCAAAAAATAAAAAAAGAAAAAAAAAGAAAAAGAAACACCAAAAAACCTTGATTAATCTGGGCTTGATATTATTTGTAGATGTGCATTATCTTACAACAGAAACAGATAAATATCAGGCAAGCTGTGAGGTAAACTGTATAGTAGAAGCAGTTGAAGGTCAACAACTCCTGGACTCACAATAACCTAGAAAATTGAGGTAAAACTTGTAAGAGGTGGCCATTTAACTAAAGAAAAATATTATAATATTTGTACTTACAGTACATATGCATTTGGAGTAATTCATGACTTTGAAATTTTATGTAAGCAACAGAGTTTTCTGAAGTCATTAAGAACAAAATAAAAGATGGTAAATTAGTATCTGAACTAGTAGAAGCTTTGTAATCACTTAAAATGATTTTTAAAAAAGAAAAATTGCTGTGATACAAATGCTGGCTCACACTCATAGATTTGAGCAGAAATATAAGAAAAATGTAAAATTAGCAACTCAACAAATGATATACAGACACCAAGACTTTTTCCTTGACTAATGTATCTCATAAGACCACTCCAAATGAATTAGGTAACTATCACAAAAATGCTTCAGTCTTTGAAATAGAGAAATAGTGACAACAGGTTACAAAGTAAATTCTTGGAGTGGACTCTGAGAAGAAACAGATGGTGTCCTAGTTGGCCCAGAGTTCCTGAAAGAAACTACATGTGAGCACTCCATGAAATTACTCATTATGGAATATAAAAGAAATGAAAATTTGACATCATACTGGCAGGCAGTCTTTGATAAGGCAGCTAAATAAAAAACATAATCAAAATCATAAATGCCAACCACATAATTCAGGCAAAATCATTAATGTATGCATCACTGAAAGCTTTGCCTCCTCCCTTCTGGACTATTTGAAAATTGGCAGATGGACTTTACCAATCTGTACTTTCAGTGGGTTATAATTATATATGTCTCATGGTTTACATGTTCTTTGAATGGGTGGAAGCAACTCCTTGCCACAAAAGAATGCTATAAATGTAGGAAAAAAGGTATTAGGAAATGTTTATCCAAGGTGGGGAGCACCATTTGCATTCTCAAGCAACCTGGAACTCACTCCACTTAAAAGGTTATAAAAAAAGTTGTTGAGCAATTCCCATCAGCAATACCTCCATTGCCCATACCATCCTTATTCTCTGATCAGGTGGAATAAATCCTTGGGATATTTAAATTAAAATTAGTTAAATTAGCTAACTGACTCACATCTGTCTTAGCCAAAAATAATCCTCTTGGTCCTCATGGCCCTGTCATTATAGTGTGGCCCATGTACTTGGGACAGTTCACTGGAGAGGATACAATGGGATATTTTCAGGGATATTTTCAACTGGATACAAAAGCTTTTACTGACATTCCATCACCTAAAGACAACATTCCAGCACCGACAACCTGATGACTTCATATTCTGGAAAAGCCATCAGAGAAAAATAAATTTTTAGCATAGCTTGAAAGAAACTTATTAGGTTTGATAATTTCACATATAGCTGTCATATTAGAAGGAATTGTGACTCGGTTACATTACTCCCAGCTAAAACTGGTCCCACTTCCAAAGTGGCTTTATGAAATTGTATATGACTGACAAATGAAATTTACCAAAGAAATCCAGAAGTAGTTGACACCATCTGATATGAACAGCTTCTACCCAAGAACATGGAGCAAAAATCTATTGCCCCAGGTGTTTTGAGTATTATGTGGAAGTTCTCTGAGTGATGAGGTGCAAACACATATAGCCAGCAATACAGAATAAAATGACAGGTTTGTTAGATTAAAGGGCCTGGAGGGGATGATCAAGAATGAGGGTGGTGGAGGGGCCTTGCTTTACCTAATCTGTGCTCCCACAAGGTTCAAGGGAGGGGCTGTGATGAGCATATGTTGGGCTTTTGCCTTTTTTTGACTCAGTGGGGAAGGATAGGGCTCTCCAATGCATCTGAGAGGTTAGCAGTTTCAAACTATAAAGTGCAAAAATCAAATGGGGCAAGGGCCATTTGGAAAAGCTGTGAGCAATTCTTATGATCCAAGTGATATGAAGATACATGCTTCACTAATAAATTATCCAGCAAGAGAGAGCAGAAGTGGCAAGGGGACAATTGAGAAGAAGTGGCAGAGGATGATCCTAGAAGCTGAGGTTGGCTGATATAATCCATACCTATGGAGGTTCAGGTGTTGCCAGCTGTGAGTATATGCAGGGAAGGGCTTACCGGGGTGGTTGCTAGAAGGAGAACTTATGACTAAGCCAGACAAGATGAGGCACTAGATATAACTTGTTTTATGCCATTACACCAAAATTATCTTGTTTAATTGACACAATTGCACTTTTATCTGTTTTTATAATTTTGTTTTTACTCTTTTGTTATCTTCTTCAAAAATCTATTTTCCACCATTTCTCTAATCTTCTAAATGAAAGCCTTAGTTAAAATAACATTACTATTAATTATTGCTATTACTCTCATCTTAGATCATCCCATAACAGTCATTAAAGTTTTTCTAATATTACAAATCCAGCTGATTTCTTAGTTTGCCAATATCTGTATGATAAAAATGGACCTGAAATAATGTTCTATCCAGTAGAAATTGATCAATGGGCTTACATAAGAGGTAAATTGGATAACAAATGGTATGGCATCCTGTGAAAAAATCATTCAACCCCTCTACTGATCAATAGAGTAAATGTTTTTGTAATTAGGGGACTTGAAGGTTTAGGCCAGCTTTTCATATTTTTTAACTTTGTGATTAAAATTGTTTTTTATGTGTGGAAAACTGAAAAAGCCAGGAACAAATTTGGGATATTTTCTAGACTGGTTATATAACCAATCAATATGGTTAAACTCAGATGATGGAGATGGGACTCTCATATTCAATGACCCAGAAATTAAAAGAGACTCTGTTAATTATATGTTTATATAAATTAAAAAAAAACACAAGAATAGATTTTGATTCAATGACAAAATTTTCACTGGCACATGGACACTTATTTAGCATTATTTGATAAATATTCAGATCCCGTCTGGAATGGAAACTCAAAATATTAATTGAAATAATATACATGAATTGTTATATCACATACATAGAAATGGTTTCTGTTTACTCAGACTATCTCACCCTTTTGGAAAATGGCACTGTAGTGATGTTAATAAGGTCTCCTCAAATGTAGAAAGAAAACAATAGACTTTCAAGACATTTTCTCCATCAAGTCTATCCTAACTTCAGATCACACTGGAATGCTTATTTACTATAGGATAAAATATATAAAGCATTTCTCCATTGTTGATCAGGAAGACATGGAATAGATTATTTTGCTCTATGTAAATGCAAATCACATCATTAGGATCTTTTTTGTGTCAATCCTCAAAGCCATAAAATGGTAAAATACAACCAGTCTTCAAAGTTTTAAGAAAATATTCAATATTCTTCAAGGACTTCAGAATGAAGTTGATAGCATCACTGCTTTTACAAATCAGAAGGCTGCTAGTTATCTTCATTGTCCAACAAAGGTGCTCTTATATACAAAGGAACATGTGGCTTTTATTTTAATACATCTTGTACAGTGATAAATTATCTAAATATCTTAACTGACAAAGTTTAAAGAATTTCATGATATCAGTCAGGACCAAATATTTCAATGGGCAGAAATATTTCCTAGACGAGGTTCTTGATTTAGTGAAATATCATTGCAAATACATACTTTAGATTTATATATTTAGATATAAAATTCAAACAATATATTTTTAGATTTTGTATATTAACTTTTTTCCAAGATTTTTTTCATATCTTTTTCACCTTCAAGACAGAAAGCTGTTCTCAAGGTAGGTAACAAAAGGAAAATGGGTTAAAGTTGGACTATCCCTGATGGATCAAGATTAAACTAATAAATATGTTGTCTCAAAAAAAGGGGCCTGGCCATAATCTACCAACTACAAAAGGCTTGTATGTAATAGACTAGTCATGCAACAAACTTACTGTAATCAAGAAAAGGAAATAATCATCAAAAAATAAAAAGGGAAACATGGAGCAAAACAGCAAAATGAGTATATTACAACTGCTAAACAAGGACTATCAATGGTGGTGACTTGAAAGTTTTCACCAAGTTCCCAATGAGATAATAGTGAAAATGATAAAAAAAAAAAAATTAGAAACTGTTAAATAAACTAAAATGGCAACCTGCATTTAGAATTGCCACAAGCATTGCTATTCAGAAATAAGGCCCTGAGTTATTTAGAAGATAAATATTAGTCAAGGAACAGTGTGAATGTAATTATCAGCACAGAAGTTGTACTTCTGAAAGAGGAAGATCTGGGATGAATATGTTGTTAGAAGGAAAAACTGGAGGATAAAAAGGTTTGTATAACACAGTGAACCCTGTGGTGGCCAAATGTCCCAGTTTATTCTTTTGTGAAACCCCAAAAATTATATTCTTAAGCTAATCCATTCCTCTACATGTAAACCTATCCTATGTGAGCCCTTCCATTTAGATTCAATTAAAGAATATTTTGATTCAATCACTTTTGATACAATAGCTTCAGTTAAAGACCTTTAAATAGATTGTGGCACCAAAATGTGTCTTAATTCTTTTATGGGTATCTTATATCAACAGAAGCAAATAGACGCCCAAGAGGCTAGGCCCACAGAGAAACCAGAATCTGAAAGAGAAGGTGAGCATTGAGAAGAAGGCAGAGAGACTGGCATTCCTGCCATTTTGCCTTGCCATGTGGTAGAAGTCCAGGATCCAGTAGTCAAACTTTGGTAAGACAACATCTCCGATGATGCCTTGATTTTTACATTTACACAGCCTCAGAAGTATAAAATTTTAACCTAATAAATTTCATTATAAAAACCAACCCATTTCTGGTATTTTGCTCCCCGTAGCTTTCGTAAACTAAAACACCAAAAATTATGGTTAATATTAGAAATATATGAATGTTCTTTTAGGACCTATTACTAATATACATCACTTTTGTCAGTGTTGATAAGGGGGAGTTATATGGGGAAAAATGCACCTAAAGTAAATTATGTACTAGAGCTAAAATAATAACATCCTTGCATCAATTTAATAAAAGTAAAAAGAAATACCAATGCTACATTTCAAAAATGGGAAGGAGGGGATTTTTAGAAAATATTATATGCCATGGAACCAACTGAATTTTCTTGTCCATTATTCTGTTTCACTCTGACACTTCTCTGAATTTTAATTTAATCATGTAAAATGAAATCTCTGAATTTAATACAATCAAAGTATATCATGGCCAGAGGAACAGACCAGTTTACAAACATAACCAATATTTCTTTTTGGAATTCATCAATAATATGAAACTGCCATAGATATATACCCAGCAGTGGGATTTCTGGATCCTATGGCTATTCAATACCTTCTTCTCTGATGAAATTGTCCTCCACAATGTCTGTTCCATACTACTTTCCAACCAGCAGTGGATGAGGGTTCACTTTCTTCCACATCCTCTGCAACACTTATAGTTCTCTTTTTTTTTTAATAGCTGCCAGTTTAATAGATGTATGATGATATTTCATTGCAGGTTTGATTTGCATTTCTCTAATAGCTTGTGATGTAGAGCATATTTTTATGTGATTTTAGCCATTTGTGTTTCCTCTTTGGAAAAATGTCTATTGAAATCACTTGTCAATATTTTAAATCGGTGGTGTCTCTCTTTATTTTCAAGATGTAGCATTTCTTTTTATATGCTGGATATTAGATGCTTATTGGACCAATTCCCATTATTTTTTCCCTATTAAGTAGATTGCCTTTTCACTTTCTTGACAAACTCTTTTGAAGCACAATTTTTAAAATTAATTTTGAGTAGGTCCCATTTATCTAATTTTTCTTTTATTGCTCACAATTTGGAAGTAAAATTTAGGAAACCATTTCCTACTATAAGATCTCATAAATGCTACTCTACATTATCTTCTAGGAACTTTGTGATCTTGGCTTTTATATTTAGGCCTTTGATTCACCATGAGTTACTTTTTTGTATAGGGTGTGAAATGGTGATCCTCTCTCATTCTTATGGTTATGGATATCCATATCTCCCAGCACCATTTATTGAAGAGGCTATTGTGTCTCAATATAGTTGGCTTCTTGGACTTGTTGAATATCAGTTGACTGTACATATGACAATCTCTATCAGAACTTTCTCTTCAGTTCTATTGGGCAGAATGTCTGTCCTAGTGCCAATACCATGCAGTTTTGATATCTATAGCTTTGTACTATGCTTTAAAGTCATTTAGCATGATTCCTCCAATTTTTTTCCCAATATGTTTTTGGCTATTTAGGACCCCTTGCTCTTCAAAATAAATTTAATAATTGTCATTTCCAGTTCAGTAAAATATGCTGTTGTTATTTTTTTATCAGGGTTTTTTAAAATCAGTAAATCATTTTGGATAGAACAGACATCTTAATGATGTTTAGTCTTCTAACCCACAAACAGGAAATATTCTTCCATTTATTTAGGTCTTCTTTGACTTCCTTTAACAATGTTGTGTAATTTTCTCTATACAAGTCCTTTACATCTTTAGACAAGTTTATTCATAGATATTTGATTATTTTAGTTGCTACTGTAAAGGGAATTTTTTTTTCTATTTCCTCCTTGGATTGCTCATTATTGGTTGGCAGAAATGCTACAGATTTTTGTGTTTTGATCTTATATACTTGCACTTTATTGAACTCGTTTATCAGCTCTAAAAGCTTTGTTGTAAGTTTTTCAGGGCTTTCTACATATAGGATCAAGTCACCTCCAAATAGTTAAATATTTCTTTCTTTCTTTCCCATTTAAATTCCTTTTTTACTCTTTCTTGCCTAAGAGCTCAACAAGTATTTCTAACAAAATGTTAAATAAGAGAAGTGACAGAGGGGGTCCTTGTCTTGTTCTGGATTTTAGAGTGAAAACTTTGAGTATTCTCCCTTGAGTATGATGTTAGAGGAGGGTTTTTCATATCTTTCCACTCATCAAGTTGAAGAAGTTTCCTTCTATTCCTTTCATTTGAAGTTTTCTGTGTCAATAGAATTGATCATGTGATTGTTTTCTTTTGATCTGTCAGTGTGGTGCATTACATTGATTGATCTACTTATGCCAAACCATCCTTGCATACCAGGGATGAAACCCACTTGATCTTGGTGTATAATTCATTTGATGTGTTGTTGAACATGATTGACAAGTATTTTGTTGACTATTTTAGCCTCTACATTAGATAGAATGGTCTGTAGTTTTCTTTTCCAGTGGTTTATTTATGTGGTTTTGGTATTAGAGTGATGTTGGCATCATCGATGAATTAGGTAAAGTTCTCTCCACTTCTATTTTTTGGAAGTTTATGTAGGATTGGTGTTAGTTCTTTCTGGAATGATTGGTAGAATTCACCAATGAAGCCCGCTGGTCCTGGTCTTTTTGAGGTTTTGAGGTTTGTGATGACTAATTTAATCTTATTTCTGATTTTTCTGTTTATTTTTTTCTATTTCTTATTTCATCAATGTAGATTGCTTGTGTGTTTCTTAAAATTTGCCCAATTCACCTAGGTTATCCATCTTGTTGATGTATCAATTTTTCAAAGTATCCTTCATTTCTGTGTTGTCAGTGGTGATATCCTTTCTCTTGTTTTTTATTTTATTTTAATTATTTTCACCTTTACTATTTTTTATTTATTATTCTAGCTAAGGTTTGTCAATTTTATTAATTTTCTAAAAATACTAGCTTTTGGTTTTGTTAAATTTTTCATATTTTTTATTGTCAATTTCATTTAATTCTACTTTAAACTTTGTTATTTCTTTCTTTATGCTTACTTTGCTGTAAGTTTCTTGTTCTTTTTCTAATTCCTCCAGGTGTTCTGTTGATCTTTTATTTTAGCTCTTTCTTCCTTTTTAATATAAGCATTTATGGCTATAAATGTCCCTCTCAGCACTGCTTTTGCTGCCTCCAACAAGATTCAATACATTGTGTTCTCGTTTTCATTTGTTTCAAAGTACTGATTTGATTTGCAGTTTCCTCCTTGATCTACTGATTGTCTCAGTATGTTGTTTAATTTCCATATTTTTTTGCCTCTTCTGGTTTTCTGCCCCTTATTAACTTCTAGCTTCCTTCCTTTTGGAAATGAGAAATTACTTTGCAGAATTTTGATCTTTCTAAATTCATTGATACTTGTTCTAAAACTTACTATGTGGTCATTCCTGATGAATGACCCATATGCAATCCAGAAGTGTAGCATATGTCTATTAGCTTTACTTCTTCTAATATATTATTCAATTTCTCTATTTCTTTTAAAACTCTGTTGAGATATTCTGTCTAATGGTGATAATGGTGTATTAAATATCCCCACTATGATTGTAGAGGCATCTATTTCTCCCCGTAATTTTGCCAGTGTTTTCCTCATGTATTTTGTGGAAGCCTGGTTAGTTGCATAAATATATCCGTTTGAACTTTATTCTTGATATCGTGCCCCTTTTATTAATATATAGTGTTCTTTCTCTTTTACAATAATTTTGCATTTAAAGGCTATTTTCTGCCATATTAGTATAACTACTCCCTAACTTTTTTCAATTATCTCAGAAGTCTAAGTTGATGAATGTATGAAACTTGGAAATATTGGTCACTTGGTTCTCTGTGAAAGAATATCCTGTTATTAATTTCACTGAAGAAAAGTCATTTGTGTCTTTTATTGCAACATTAAATATATATAAGATTTACCAAGTGTACAGTGTAAATTTTGAAAAGAATTATGCCTGAATTTTTAAGTGAAATGCTCTCAGGGTATTAAAGCTGTTATAATATTGAGTGTATCTATGCCCTCAGAATAATTTTGGGTCTGTATAACACAGTGAACCCTGTGGTGGATGATGGACTCTGGTTAACAGAACAAATACGAGAACAATCTGTCATAGACTATAAAAATATGCAACTAAAATACATGGTGTTAATAGTAAGGTGGATTGAGGAGGAAATACACCAAATGTAATATATGGATTATAGTTAGTCATAATATTTTGATGATGTTCTTTCACCATTTGTAACAAATGTTCCACATCCATGCAAGGTGTTGGTGATGGGGCGATATATTGGAATCCTGCATGGTATCCATCATTGTTTTGTAAAACTCACAAGTTCATGAATAAAAACAAAACAAAACAAAAGCAATTGTATTAATCCAGTGTTTCATAAAAAAGAAATGATATACTTAAAAAATCTAATGCACAATATTTACTTTATAATCATAATAGAATTGACTTTTATTCACATTTCATTATTTAATAATTCATACTATTCTCTAAATTCTTATTTCACTCTAGTCTTGTTTATTCCTTCTTCAATCCTTCCCACACCTATGATCTTCAAATTAATATTCACCAAATGTTTGCTCACTCATCAGTCTCCAACGCTCCACTGAACTTAGATCCAGTCTGTATATCTTTTCTCTCTTTGGAGGGATTTTCTCCCTTTGGAATTTAGTTCACTTGATGGTTGTAAAACATGAACTCTATGGTAGGACATTAAACATTCTGTTATATTGTTTATTCAGCTTTTTCTCATTGTCAGGATGGAACTAATGTTCCCTTGTGATGGTCAACCTCTTAAACAGAAGTAGAAATTTAAGAATCATTTTCCAGTCTGCACCAATTCAAATTTTTGCTTTTATATTAATTCTAACCTATTTTTTGCATCTTTAATTTTACCTTCCTTTTTTTAATTTCTTTTTCTTCAATGCATACTGCTTTATTATTTTACCTCTACCTCAATACCAAAATATAAGGTTAAAATATTTTACAAAATTACATTTAAGAGGAGTTTCATAGATCTTTATATGGAGTATATTCCTTATAATTCAGTACAAAATTTTTTTTATAATTTCGTCATAATTTATATTTTAAGTTACTTGCAACATAGCGATGTGTTTATAGTTTAAAATCACATGAGTGATTTGAGATTATTATTTATTTTACAGGTATAATTTTCATTTGGACTTTGTAAATCTTTTCCTTTAAAGTCCTTGAGGTTTTCACTCTGAATTATCAAGTTATTGGTATTCATAAATGTTTCATTTACTGTAAAATAATCTGCATTGTGCAACAGTAAGATGCAATGTTTAACATCTGACAATTACATGTACCATTTATTTTTTCTCAGCTCTTCACTATTGTCATTATATATTTATTTATTTTCTCTGCAACTCTGAATAATGGTCCCCAGCATGGCCATGAATTAGTAATCAGAAACTGTGGATATCAATGTTTTGGGGAATAGGGTCTGTACAAATAATGGGTTAAACATGTTAGTTTAATGCAATAGCAAGAGTCCATATAAAAGGGAGGAAGAGGAGGCAGAGTCAGACAGAAAACAATATGACAATAGAAGCAAAACAAGATTTGGAGATGCTATGTACACTAATGGCTTTAAAGATGAAAAAATAATGGTGCATGGGTCAAAGACTGCAAGGAGTATAGCTCTAAAAAGTTAGAACTGGTAAAAAAATAGAATACTGCCATATAGTCTCCAGAGGGAGCTCAGGCCTACTGGCACCTTGATTTGGGCCCAGTGAAACTCAATTCAGAATTCTAACTTACAGAAATATAAAATTTTAAAAAATGATGTTCTTTTAATCCACTAGGTTTGTAGTAATCAGTTACAACAGCAATAGGAAACTAATACATCCATTCATCACTAGCAGAAATATGTTAAGATGTGCCCCCAATATAGCTATTTCTTCAATTTGTTCTTGTGGCTCTACACAAATTTAGAAATTTTATGTCATCCTGCAAAATAAAATACTCATAATTAAATAATGTTTACCTTAATGTAAGTGACCTCTTGTGACATGTTAATTTTGTCTGGAAATATAACTATTTCATCAGCTTTATTTTAGGTAGTATTTGCCAAATGTATATATTTCCATTATTTTGCAATTAAAAATTATCAATTCTTATATTCCAGATGTATCTACTATCATAGCATATGATCAAAATTTTTAAATTAAGTGTACCAATCCTTTGTAAGAGAGACGTTCATCCAATTTATATTTACAGGCATATCCTATTTGATTATGCTTTGCTTTATTATGGTTTTCAGATGTTGCATTTTTTTTTACAAATTGAAGATTTGTGGCAACCCTGTGTTGAGCAAGTCTATCAGCATCAATTTACCAAGAGCTTATGCTCACTATGTGTCCCTGTGTCACATTTTAATTAATCTGTGCACATAGTTTTTCTTAGACATAATGCTATTGCTAACTTAATAGACTATAGCATAGTGTCAAAATAAATTTTATAGGCAGTTTTGGTTATATAACAAAACAAAATTTTTTGTGGAAATCATTTTATTGCAAGATTCAATTTATTCAGGTGGTCTGGTACCAAGCCTGCAATATCTTTCAGGTGTGCCATATTATAAATGTTGAGATGTTTTGTTTATTTATAAAATCAAAAATTTAAATTATTTTTAAGTAAACATTTCAAAATGAGTAAAGGAAATCTGATGTATAGTTGACTATAATTTTTGTGGATCAAGTTCAGAAGAAAACCTCCTTTATCTTCAAAAAAGTTTTAGGATACAGAAAAGTCACATAGAGAATATAGGAGATTCACATATACTCAACACCCTTCCCCTTTCCCCTCTCCCCTACTAATAACATTTTTCATGTCAGTGGTACTTTTGTTAAAATTGATGTGCAAGTATTGAAGCATTGCTACTAACCATGGTCTATGGTTTACAGTACTGTTTACATTTTGGATCATACACTTTTATAAGGTTTGACAAAATTTGAAGTCGCCTGTTTGTGTTATTGCAAGATCATGCTCAACAATTCTAATGCCCTAAAAATGCCCTATGTTTCATCTATTCTATTCTTCCTTCCCCTTCCCCTCAAAACCTATGGTAACCATGAAGGTTCAATTTGTGAAGAATAAGATTCATAGTTAATTTGAATACTACTGAGGCTTTGACATATTGGTCTACTTTTTAAATCAGGTATTGCCTATGTTCTCAAGCGATTCTGTCCTTCTAACTGAGAACATAGCAGGACTCCCTAGGATGGAAGTTTGATATTTTCTTGTTTATTGGGTGGGTCTTCACCCCCTGATATAACACACTATAACAAGATGAACACTTACATATCCCAAAGAAGCCTGCCCCAAGTGCAACCTGTCCCATATAATTCCCACATAGGAGCATGTATGATGTTATGCATGTTTGTTTTGTAAATTAACTTGTACCATATACTTATTGTTTATGTCTGTTCATATATGAATGATATACCTCAATAAAATATTATATTTAAAAAGAAGAAAAGCTCCTAAATAATATCTTTCAAATACCTAAATATTATATAATATGGAAGAAATATTGTATATCAAATTTAATTGTTGCTATCTCTATCTACAAATTATTGTTTTTAAAACTATGCTTATTTTGATTTTATATGCAGATCTGTTTTGTAATTGTTGCTTGCTTTTGCCTCTAAGTAAATCAGGTAATATTTTATTTAGTTATTTACTTTAGGTTGTTTAGAAATTGATCCAGATAAATAACAACAATTAAGCAACTATGTAAATAGAAATATGTATGATATAAATTTCATAAAAGAAAATAGTTTTTGCTTTTTAACCCAAACATATTTAAGGATAAATTATCAGAATGTGGACAAGATTCTTGATAAATTTAGCTAAGTATAAGTATATATTGTCAAATTAAATTTAAAAATGATTTTTTCATTATTCAATTCTATCACTAATGTATAAAGTTTTGTTTTATTATTTCTGGTGAAATGAATTTTTTATTTTTATTTAATTTAAAAAAACATATCATTTGATTATATACATGTTACACAAAAAATATAGGGATTCTATAGGCCCCACTCCCCACACATCCCACACCTTACCATATAAACATCCTTCATTAGTGTGGCACATTCTTTGCAATTAATAAACACATTCTGGGGCTTTGCCACTGAGAATGGCCCATAGTTCACATTGTAGTCTATACTCTCTCCCACACAGTTCTGCATATGTTATGTGACAATATAAAATAGCCTATATCTGTCATTGCAATGTCATTTAGGATTATTCCCAAATCCTGAAAAAGCCCCCGTATTACAACTGTTTTCCCTCTTCCTGCCCCCAGAGCCTCCAGTGACCACTGCCTCCACATCAAAGTTGTAATTTCCTCTAATGCTAGAATCACAATATGCCTATAGTAGAATACCAGTAAGTCCACTCCAGTCCATAGTTCATTCTCCAATCCTAAGGATTCTGGGATGGTGATGTCACTCCAACTCTAATTGGGTGGAAGCTTCAGTCCCATACAGCCAATGGATGGGCTCTTTTGCTTGCAGTTGTCAGCGCTCTCATTTCCTTGATATGGTGATTGTGAACCCTCAGCTCCTTGTTAGTTGTTCTGGGTGAGTCAAGTGAACTGGAGTGTAGGTGTTGTAACTCCACTGAGGTCTGGACTCAGCAGGCACATGGACAGCCCAAAGACTTAGTCTCTGGACATACACTTACAAACTCTAGCACCAAGTATAGGTTTAAATAGGTAGATAATAGGGTTCAAAGTGGGTTTGATGATGGAATAAAATATAGCAGCCAACTTCCCTTGGATTGGAGAATAATTGGAAATAGGTCTTCAGTGCATAGAACTTCCAGTTCCATAAAACCCGAGAAGAGTGGTCAGGTGAGAGGATAAGGTTGAGAAGGTTTTCCAGTGGCCTTGTGCATGTTTGATCTTGATGATAGTAAGGATGATGCAGATGTAAGAGAATACAATGAGAACAAAGGCTCCCAGGGGGATGTAACTGCTGTATATAAAGATCAATTATCCATTTATTTCATAGTCAGCTCAAGAGAGCCTCATGACAGGGGGAATGTCACACAAAAAGTGATCAATGACATTAGGTCCACAGAAAAGGAGGGAGAACGTGTTGATGGCATGGGAAACAGAGTAGAGGGCCCCAGGAATCCAGGCAGTGGAAATAATCTCAGAGCAGAGGTTTCTGCTCATTATGACCCCATAGACAAGGGTTCTGTAAATGGCCATACAGCAGTCATAGGGCATGGCAGTGAGCAGGAAACACTCCGTGGAAGCCATGGTGAAGAACAGGTAGAGCTCGGCCATACATTCTGTGAAGGAAATGTCCTTGGAACCCAAGATGGCATTGACAATGGCTTTGGGCACGGTAACTGAGGTATAGCACATATCTAGGGAGGACAAGTTTTTCAGGAAGAAATACATAGGTGTGTGGAATTGGTGGTCTTTGATAATCACTGTGATGATAGAAATATTCTCCATGAGTCCAAAGATGTGAATTATCAGAAAAACACTGCTGCTGAAAACATTTACAATTGAGATGTCTGAGAAGCCCTGTAAGAAAAATCGTGCCACTGTACTCTTATTGGTCATTTAATTGACAAAGAAAGAAATGACAAAAAAAACAACATATATTTAACTCAGATACAATAAGGTACAAAGAATGCTGTTGACAAATTTTTCAGGCTCTAGTTCTATTCTTCAGAAATAATTAAATACTTTTCACTCTTTTCTGTATCCTACCTATACTTTTAAATAGAATTAGTTATCTTTCAATAGAGAAAATTATCTAAACCATATTTCACACTCAATAAAAATCAAATTAAAATCAAAAGAAGTGATAACTCTACTTGGATTAGCATTAATAAAAGTTAACATTTAGTGAGTATAATTTGCATCACAGACAGTGCAAAGAAAACCTGCTGATGGACAAATGCATCTTTTCCTCATAAACAACTATAGTGTAAAGACTATCCCATAAAAATATTTGTGTAAATAAGTAGAGTCAAGGAGAATTTAAATAATTTGCTCACTTTATAATTTAAAAAGTGGCAAAGGTAGAATACAAACAAGGACAGGCCTAATTCTTTAGCAATACACTAAACTCCCTCCATTATCTGGTAGAACGAAGTAAATACTTTTCAGTTGAAAATTAAAACTGGTGATATTTCCATTTTTAAAGGCAGCACCCTAAAATTTCTCACATTTAGATATCTGTTTCTTGGGAAGACTAAAGCTCACTGTCCATTGTCAGACCCAACACATCTCCTTTGTTTTCTTCCTTGCACTATGTGAGATGACCAAGGACTACTTTTCTCTTCAATGCTTGAGTTTATTTCTCATGATGTTCTTGGTTTTTTCTCTTGAAAGAAACACCCTCCCCCAAATAAAAGATGACACTTCAAGTTTAATTAAGACTTTGTTTTTGTAAAATGCAATAGCTTAAACTTCACTTTTGCTAATGATGATGAAATAAGAAATGGACTTATCTTTCCAGCAAAAATGGCTAAAAAATGGACACAAATATGAAACATTTTCAGATATTAGGCAAAATACAGCATAAAAAATGAGTTACCTGAGTAAAGGAAAAAGAAAAATTCTAGTTATATCTGCTGATCCCCCTTGGTTTGGTTTGTGGTAAATTTCTTGACAGTAGGGAAGAAAATTGGAATGGAAACAGAAAACACTAAACAATGAATTTAAAATATTGGCACTTAGGGAAGTTGAGGCAACTGGGAGTTGTGGTACAACTTACTGTTAAGAAAGGAGCTACACAAATAAACGAAAAGTCTTCAGAAATCTGCATAGGAGCCTTGTTGAGCTTTTGCTGAGTTATAAGACTCCCAAATATTTTACATGATTTGGTAATATTTTTATTTGTACATAAAGGATAAAATTCAAAATGAAAACACTAGAGCAGTCACAGAACATAATCTTGCATTGTTTATAATTAACCAAAAATAAAGATAAAATAGAATACTAAAAAATGTTCAATGATCAAATCTAAGTCAAGAAAAAAGTGACCCACAATGTGGGACATGACTCTGAGGGATGAGCCTCTGTGGCACAAAGGGATTACTACCAAGCACCAACAAGGGATGCTTTTGGAAAAAGACAATGACCAAAAGGGGAAAATTAAATACAGAAGACTTTTACAGCTAAGAGATTTTAAAGTGGGTCAGGAGTCCATTCCAAGGGTTATGCTTATGCATGTCTCAGCAGATCTCTCTAACTTCCACAGTAAACAAAGCCTCAAACAGGGGTTCTTCAAAGTGCTCTAGGGATTTCTGGACACTATAGGGAAGGTTCACAAATGCTTGTAATCACCACCCCATCAGTGGTCCTTACTTTGGAATATATGATAACCTATTTCCAACTGTAAGAGAATAGGCTCATTTATAATTTTCCTACACATGATTTCTAATCTCCTTTTATTTGAATATATAATTAGCACCATACAATTTAAATATATGTCCCAGAGACTTTGATCTTTGATCTATTCTAGTCAGTTGATTCCTGAATCTCAGCACTTGCAGCCAACACCTACTATCCAGTTCATTGGACTCATCCAGGACACCTAACTAAAAGATGATGGACAATCCCCATCCTAATAAGCAAAGAGAATCTACAACTGCAAGCAAAATAGTTCCCTCCATCTGCCTCATTACGTCCAAGAATGTCTCAATATGAAGCAGAGTACGAGTCACCTGCCCAAAATCCTCAAGATTGAGAAATTAACAAGATAAGTCAGAAATGCAACCATGGACAAAATTAGACTTATTATCATTGTAGTAACAAAAGAACTTGTAAATTGATATAAAGATAGTGGTTATCAGAGGTTCTGAGGGTAGGGGGAGAGAAGAATAGGTGGAATCTAGGGTATTTATAGGACAATGGAATTGTTGTGCATAATTTTGCAATGATGGATACAGGCCTTTATACATTTTGCTAAAACCTGTACAACTGTACAGTACAAAGTTGAGATGTTTAGGCTAATGGGTCAACTCAGCCAGGTAATTGTGCCCAGGTGTTAGGTCCAGCAAGCACTGGGCTAATTGTAATACAAGAGCATTTATGGGCTTCAATCACCAGTGAGTTTACTGCATGGATGGCTGATTACATCTGCATCAACCAGGGAGATTGCATCATCAATGGGTGATGCTTTTATCCAATCAGTTGAATGCCTTAAAAGGGGAAGTGATTTCAACATTCAGAGAGAATTTTCCAGCTGGTCATTGGACAGCCAACTTCTTTCAGAAACTCATCAAGGACCTTTCATTGGACTTTCATAAGAGCCCCTGTTTTGCAGCCTGCCTGAGGAACCTGGACTTGTGCACCCCCATGGTTGCATGAGAGACTCTTATAAAATCTCATATTATTGACAGATATCTCCTGTTGATTCTGTTTCCCGATAGAACCCTGACTAATACAAAAGTATAAACCATTATGTAAACTATTGACCATGGTTAGTAGCAAAGCTTCAAAGTTTGTTCGACTTTAACAAATTTAACACACTTATATAAGATGTTAAAAATAGGGGAAACTGTGAGGGGTGGGGATGAGGTATGGGAATCCCTTATATTTTTGATGTAACTTTTCTGTAATTTAAACTTCCTTAAAAATAAAGTTAAGAAAAATGAGAAAATAAAAAGACCACTCAGTAGATAGTACAAATAAAAAAATGAAAAATTTTATATGTCAGCACTATATTAATATTTACATTATATGTAAGTGGTATAAACCCTTTAAATAAAAAACTGAGTTTATAAGAATTGGATATAAAAGTCCAAAAACACTGTACATCCTCCTCTAATTTACACATTTGGAAACAATACTCTGACTCTGTCACTGAGTTATTCTCCTTTCTGAAAAAAAGATCAGTTTACAATATACAGAGATAAAAATAAATATTAATGCTTCAAATAATTAAGTTTTATTTCTCTCTCCTAATTAGCTTTATAGCATTGTTTCTGTGTTTAATTTCTATTTTCTTCCTTTTTATATTGCATTTACTCAGCTATTCTTTTTTTCATTTAATAATATATTAAAGTATAACATTTATGAACATACACAAACTATATTTATAATCAAAATTGTGAACTTACAAAACAAACATGCCTAACATCATACAAAGCTCCTATACCTTACCCCACATAATAAATGAGAACATTCTCCCATGAACTATAGCAAATATATAATACTAATACAGGGGGTTAATATTAGAGTGGGTTGGGGAGAAAATACACTAAATAAATGGACTATAGTGGATAGTAATTTTTGACGATGCTCTTTCATAATTTGTAACAAATGTTTCAGCTATTCTTTTCATAGTATCTCAAGTCATAACCCAAGAGAATTTACTTTCAAGCTTTCTTTCTTTAATATATTCAAATCTATAAGTTACCATATTAAATAATGTAACAGCTGTAATTAAAAAAAATTTATATATATATATATATATTTCTCTCTGTTACTATAAATTCTAAATATACATGAAACCTATCATTCCTAACAGATTCTATTTTCCAATTAGTTATTGAAATGGGATTTTTTAAAATTTGCCAAAAACATATATTATACAATTGGAAATTTTTGAGAATTTTGTGCCTTTGTACATAATATGCAATTTTTAATAACCATGTACATAAAAACAATGAACTTTTGATTGTTTTCATAAAATTATTTTCTTACAGACCTTTATTTTTAAATCTGAAAACTTTTTTTGGTTGTGTGAAGCTCAGCAAACTTTTAAAATATATATAGATATTTAAATTTTATCATTTGTTTTATATATTTCTTGTGAAAACTATTTTCTGCATGAAAATTCATCTTATTCTCTTGGTCTGTTGTTCTCTTTATCCATATTCAATATCACTTTGTATCCCTATTGATTATTATTTTAATTTACATTTTTTCTGTTACTTACCTGACTGCAGAAAACAGATTAATTGGAAATCTCTGGAGAAGCATTGCATCCTTTACCTCCTTAGCCATTTGCTGGCCTTGCAGGTATGATTTAACTCAACAACAGACCAGACTGACACTACCTCATGCACCACTGATGGAAAAACTGCACTACTGGAGTGAGGCCTTTCTCGACTTCTTTCTGTCCTGTGCCTGTCCAAATGTGGTGAGCCCGAGCACACTTCTCTCTAGTGAAATGAGCCCTCAGGAAGTAGTTTTGCTTTCTACTACTGCTCTGCTTCTATGTTCCAACCCAAATATTAGACCGGATTCATATTTACATCCCTGGGCAGTATTATAGTATATTACTTGACCATTTCATGACAAATACTTTTGTTTCCTTTTGGTACCCAATGCATAAAATATCTTTATTTCCATTTTTCAAATCCTATGTTATTTATTTTTTAATTCTTTCTCTTAATTCACAGCCAAACAGTTAGAACTTTTGACAGTAGTTAACATGTTTTCATAAATGCAGCTACAATTTCACTCCACGTTCAATTTTGAATGCCTGAAATATCTCCAAGTCTGTAAATTTATGCTTCAATGCTTCAATGTGATTTAGCCAGATTAGAAATTTTTAATAATTTAGTCATCTAAGTTTCTGAGAGTGTCCATGTATATGTTTTCGAGTTCCTGTGTGTTGATAAATACCTTCAATTATCTACTTCATGGTGGATTTGAACATCTGGCCAACAAATCCATTAAAGAGAATGGAATAATAACATTTCCCTTCTTTTTTCATGAGCTCACAAATGCAAACACCAATATTTGAAATATCAGAAGCTTACAAGAACTATCTAAGAACAGAGAGAATACTTTTGTTTTTCTTTTAGTGACAGTCAATTGTTCTAATCCTTCTGTCTTGACACTGGAAGCCTACACTTTTTCGTGCCATTTTCTATGCATATTTGCCAGGAAGGGCCTAATGGTGTAAACTGAGTTACACACCGAAGCAAAAGAAAATATAATTTGTAGTCTAACTTATTTCTGGACCTCTAGAAGTGTTAATTTTGAATTAATGTCATTATTAAGAAATGTTATTATTATTATATTTGGGGGGAAATATTAGAATTAGTGAATTTGTGTAGCCATATTTATTGAACCCATACTCCCAACTTTGGCATCTCAGTTTCTCCCTTCTTATAGTGTCAGAGATACTGCCATTTGTTCAAACTGAGGAGTTAGAGAAATTGGAATGCTCTGCCATCTAGTTATATCTGACACTTCTCCTCCTTCCTGAGAAAGTATTTTGTAAAATTACAACCACTTTTATTTTACCCCAGCCATCTCCATAGCACTCATGTTGTCTCTGTGAATTTAGCACTTGTTTCAAACCTTCAAACTGATGTAATCTGCACACATCCCTGTTCCTACTACATAATTTCCCAACTCTTAGTGTGATATCAGCACTCAGGCCTCTCCAACAGGATCATTTGTCACAGTTGAAAATAGTTAGAATCTCCTCAAATTGGAGAGCTTTAGCACACCTCAACCCTTCACTAGAATTTCATTATTTTGTTAAACATTTCTCCCCTTCTGGAGTTCCAAGATCACCTTCCTGTTCTCTACACAGAGTGCAAGGCCCTTTGGGTGAGAGTGGGGCCACATAAAAAATTTGTAACACCTATAACTGCTTCAAAATCACTACATTCTTCCACTTGATCTACTGATCACTTTACATAAATTATTTTTAATCTTCAATTCATCCTATGGGTCAGGTATTAGTACTCCAATTTTAAAGTTGTAGAAATTAAGGTTAAAGACTTTGCATTTGCCAGCATCAAGATAAAGTTTAATGAAACACTCTTTTCCCTTATCAATTCCCAAAACTGTGAACATTTCCTAGATTTGCTGGAGTGGTCTACCTCCTGCCTGGCAGCAAGTCTGTTGTTTTTTTATTTATTTTGAAATTCACTCAGGTAAAAGAATAAATTTTTGCTTCTGTCGATTAATATAGTAGCTTTTCAGTATTTTGTGAAGCACATATACTTGAAATTTTTTAGTTTTATTAGGGAAAATGTTTACTCTGAACCATTTAGACTTCCTTTCATACTGTAGACTGTCAGTATTTAACAATGTATTTCATATTATGTTCTTTACATATAGCCACTAAAGTGTCTGAGAGAACAGAAGGACAAATATTGTATGATTGCATTACAATGAACCAAATATATTGGGTAATATGCTGTATGATTCAAAAAAAATTTATATGTATCCAGCACATTTAATTGAGAAATGTATGTTTTTATTCAACTGTGTTTTCTTTTTAGTTTTTAATTATTTATATTGTCAATTATTAAATGTACAAAATAAAGTTAAAATATTGTGTCTAAGAATAGATAATCTATATATAATTGTTGAATGAATGAATATTATTATCACCAGTTTATTATTTTTAAAACATGTTTAAAATACCAAATCCCTTGAGAATTTGACACCAAAACTACCATTTTATTTCTTTTATTTGATTGATAAAATACTGGCATCTTGTAATTATATTAATTTTTATTTTATAACCCTTATTTATTTCATAACACTTGACATTTGGGAGAGTACACAGTATATAAAAAACATGTCATAACTTAACACAAGAGTTTGATTTGGATTCACAAATCTTAAGACATCAGATTTCAGGAGTGTCTTTACCATCAACTTGTAGAAACTGACATTGCAGGTATCCAAGAAAAGGATAAAAGGGTGAATTCTCTTCAGAATAGATAAAATTTATTGTATTTTGAAATGGTCCAGAATTTAAGCTGGGATGTCACGGACTTTTGCATAGATGTTCAGATCTCCCTGGGGTACCCCCTGTGAGATTATTACATCATATATTGGAGTAATATACTTTCACTTTAATAGTATTTTTACTATTGAAAATTACTCTAAGCTCTATTTCTGCAAATAGATTCAGATTCTACAAATGCTGATTCAGATTTCGTAGGTCTGGGTGAGACCTGAAATTCCAGCTTTTTCCAATGCATGAAGTTTATGCTGATGCTTCCTTTCAAATTGTCATATTTCAGGTAACAAGTCAAAGGAGTACAGTTAATTGTTTCAGAAGAGATCTGAGAGTGGACTGATTTTAAAAATTGATCTTCATTAGTAATGCTGTTTTGCTTTTCTAACTACTTAGTATTTTGCAGACTGCTACATTATTGTGTAATCCAAGTTTGAGTTACTAGTTAAAAAATAATAATAAAACACATAATCACTTTTATCTAGGAGCTTGGATGACATCAAGGTCAATTTCTCAGCTGCTTTCACATTTATTTTATAACATAGTATAATGAAACCTCTGGTTTGTCTGATCATTATTATTATTCTACAGTTTCCCCTTCAACTAAGATTTCTATTTCCCTGTTAACATAAAATGCATGAAATGTAAGTGAAGTTAAGGTAATATATTTAGACCTATCATCACAACTATTATTTCTTTGCAAGGGTTTACAAGCAGATCAATCAATGGAATATCATGTTTATATACTGAAGCATTTTTTAGAGAAACTGAGAACCTAGCACTTGAGTCTTACAGGTAGGTAAGAAGTACCACTAGAATTCTTTCTGTAATTTTTTCCCCCTTACCCTGTTGTCACTGAGGCATGCACAAAAGCTCTTCTTGTTCTCCTAAATAAACAGTAATTTTTGCATGCTGATATTCTGTGTTTTTTGTTGTTGTTTTTCGTTGCTTTTTTTTTTTTTT
>JAQZBX010025683.1:0-29374 GCA_029593785.1 Cabassous unicinctus | reverse complement strand
GCCCTTTCTCTGTTTATCTGATTCTCCTCAAAAAGGAGAGTTTCTTTGAGGCTGTTATTTCTGGTTCTGCTCCCTTCAACTTGCTTCCCTCTAACTGTTCTAGGAATATGTCACTTAGTACTGAAAATTACTCTTCCTGGGAGTGATATTTTCTATGTTAAATCTATGTTCTCCATGCCTCTTTACTCATTTTTCCTGGAGATTTTTAAGTCTCCTCTCCTCTACTTTGCACCCAGAGTACATGACAAGTGGTGGGAACTCTGTTGGAAGATGGTGTTTATTGAAGTTTGTGGTATTCTGTCTTCTGCAAATCCCAAAGGCAGGGGCCATATGTGTTTTTCTTGTGCTCCTGTTGAGGTGACTGCAATTATCCTCCAGAACTGGAAACTCCCTTAGATTAGTGTTTCTTAACATTTTTGATCCTGTTTTCTCTTTTCATCATCATCAAATCACATGCATTACTGTAATTTTTATAAAATTTTAACTAGATGAACTATCGTAACTACAAACAACAAAGTACTGTTTTTTTTTCTAGATATGTGTTCTCTCCTCCTAGATTCTGATGTGTAAACATTTCCTTGCCCTTTCTTGCAATTTACAGAGCCATAATGTTGGATCAAGTTATGTTACTGTAGTTATTTTGATGCATAAACATTTGATAGCTCTGAATTTATACCTTTTACAATACTCTTTGTCCCTTTTCTTACTTAACTTCTTACTGTCTATTCTAAGTAGTATCCTTTGCCTCACACCCATTATCTATACAACTGTCAGACAATGATATTATTTTACTTTCCCCATTCTCTTTTCCTACTATTATTTAGTTGCATTCATCTACTTCGCCAGAACATATACCATTTACATACAATTCTTCCAACCATGTCCCCACCCTTGATTTAGTTTTAGCTATGCAAATAAACATAGTAAATTTTCATTATCCACCCTTCTGCTGGTTTCCCTAGTGATTTTTTGCTGGGATGAAGCTCATCCTCCAGAAGGAAAAGTATGTACAATATTTCAATGTGAGTGAAGGTGGCAACCTCAGAAAAGCGCTGCTTCTGGAGGAGAATCAGATACACAGAGAAGGGACACTGCTCCTTACTGACTGGGCAGTGAAGGGAAGATGGAAAAAAGAGAGTAAATTTTAAGAATCTTGAAAAACATCATAGTGGTCACACCATAATGGAAAAAAAAATTTTTTTTTATTACTAAATTGTAATTTGGATATCCCAGGGCTTCCTAACCTGTGGGTACAAATGCTGTCATTTTAATACATACTGGTTTTCCTAAACGTGAGCACTCCAACCCATGCAACCTCAGGAATTCTCTATCACTACTTCCATCCATTTTTTAAGTTCTCCACTTCATGTATCTTAGGATTTCTGCTTTTGCGTATCAATTGCCTAAGTACACTTCCTCTGTCTCTAGGCTTGGAACTACCACTTCCCTGGGTCTACTGCCTGCCCCACACTACCTTGCTACTTTTAGCCAAATTCCTGTTCCTTAGTGTCTTCGTTTGTCAGAGCTTCTATAACATCACAGACTTGTTGGCTTAAAAACAGGAATTTATTGCTTCACTGTGTTGGAGTCTAGAAATCCAAAATCAAGGTGTCGGCAGGATCATGCTTTCTCTGATGCCTGAAGACATCAACTCAATCTCTACCTCCACCACATGGCCATCTGTCTCCTTTTGATTCCTACTCGTGACTTCTACTGTGTCCTAACTTCCTCTGCTTTCAACAACTTCAGTCATACTGGATAAAGGCCCACCCGGATTCGGTTTGGCCTCACCTTAACTAATAGGATCTTTGAAGAGCCTGTTTACAAACGAGTTCACATCCACAGGAGCAGGGGTTAGGACTTGAACACGCCCTTGTGGGGGTATCCCATTCCCGAATGCCTGGTGACTTCTACTGGTCACCTTCCTCAGCCATCACCAGGGCACTATCCAGACTCAGTTCTCATGATTTCCCTTGATTTGCTGCCCATATTGTTGATGGCATCAGGCTTGACTCACTGCTCATGAAGCCTCTAAGAAATGGCTAGGGAAACCTCCCTTTAAGAGGGGTGAATGGGCCCTGAGGTGGCAGCTTTACCCACTCTCAGCTCTTCCCTCTTCAGCGAGTGCACAGCTCTCCAGTGGGACCACACTCTTCTCTGGGGATCCAGTTTGCAGCACACTCTTCTAATTCTTTTCCCAGGAGGCTCATCAGCCCCTATGCTAATCAATTCATGCCAATAGATGCCGTGGAAGGAAGTACTCCTGCCCTCACACCTGGAGTATGTTTAGGCTCTTACAAAACACTCATCACACAAACTCCCACACTCCATTCATGAGCTAAGACAAGACTCCAGGACAGGGTAAGAATGTGTCAAAAAAGCAAAAAGTTTAACAGTTTGTTGGTTTGTTTGTACGCATGTTGAAATAGACCCAGTTTTGAAATTGCTGAGTCAAAGTGCCATGTGTCCCATGAATCTGAAGGGAATTGTGGTGCAAACTGGTTCACAATGGAAATTATATTTCTGAGCCAAAAATGAAGCAAGTTAGAATCATCCTAACAATGAAGTTAATTTAATTCCATCTAGTGATTTTATGAGATGCTATCTAAATTTCTAAGTCAATGTTGTTTAAAAATAGAACTACTAGCAGGTTCTGATTCCAACCAACATCTGCCAGAAGGGAATAAAGTGCCTTCTAAACCCACTCAGTAATATAATTAAACTTGTCCAATGAAGGATGGGCCAGGGTTTTTGTTTTTAAAGACTAATTTTAGCTATATAGAAAATTGGGATCACATGTTTGAACCCTGGTATCCTCAGAGGTGAATTTTTGTATGGGTAATTTGAAATCAGGACTCAAAATATAGCTCCTAGCTATTTTATGTGCACGTTTCATTATTGCTATAATTGAGTGCCTACTATGTGCCAAGTGCTCTAATAGCGTTATCTTATTCAATTCTTACAACTTTACAAGTAATATCTCTATTTTATAGATGAAGAAACTGGTTCTCATAGATGTTAAAAGATTTGCCCAACGTCATCAGCAAGTGACTGACTGCAGGTTTATCTGACTTCAAACCCTGCTCTCTTCTCACTATACTTCATCTTCCCATATAAACTGGAGTGTGTAGGATGAAGATTCCATTCTCTGAATATTCTTATACCTCAGAAGTTATACTTCCTTGCTACTCTTGGCAAAGAGTGGTTTCCTTGTGCTGTGGTGGTTTTCCTGAACAGGTCCTCAGCACCCATTCCGTCTTCCTCCTAATGAGCGCTCCTCTGCTTCAGAGGCTGAACCTCTAGGACCATGTTTCCCAGGCTCCCTTGCAGAAGGCTTTTGACTGTGACTTTGGTTCAACCAATTGCACCCACTTAGTGGATTGATTTGGAAGTCAGAATTGAATTCCCACTGATATGGCTGTTATTGTTAGCAAAAAGAATTGTGGGAGACATTGGGACTTTCTGAAGGAGTATCTCTATGTTCAGTCACTAGTTTCATGGGTGTCAAGAGATAGCTAGGTGGTGGTGACTGGGATTTCTTGACTTGTGGATTTCTTCTACGGCATCGTGTTCTGAGAGTCGATAGTTCCCGTGGCAGCCTCCTGATTTCTGTTCTCCGTGGTTGTGGGAGAGGTGGAAGCAACTCAAGTTGGCTCCTCCAGACTTCCCAACATTTTGTAAACACCTACTTCCATCTCTTCAGCCCCTTTCTGCTTCAAATGGAATAGTTTGTTTCCTGCAGCGGAACCTTACTGATACACAGAGTTTTCCTTTTTTTTCCCCTTCTAACTGCTGGCCTTTACAACTGCCAACCCTTCAGTTGATCCTTTAAGCTCTAAATTAAAGCTTGGAATGTCTCCATCACTCCCTATCTCCCTTATCCAGCTATTATTTTTGTTCGTAACACTTCTTGTCACCCAGAGATTATTTTTATTTATTGAAGATTTACTCCTACTAGTATTTAAGCGCCACTAGAATAAGGACTTTGTTCACTTCCATACGGCTTTCACACTTAGAGCAGTACCAGGAAGTCAACAGATTGTGCTGAATGAATGGCTGCTTATCTTAACCCAATACTACTAAATTAATGCAACATAGCCTCAATAACTCCTCCTTGTGAAACTTTCATGTG
This sequence comes from Cabassous unicinctus, assembly GCA_029593785.1. Classification (NCBI taxonomy): domain Eukaryota; kingdom Metazoa; phylum Chordata; class Mammalia; order Cingulata; family Chlamyphoridae; genus Cabassous; species Cabassous unicinctus. Next base: position 25,242 of record JAQZBX010025683.1, on the reverse strand, counting down.
ACTTTTTAAATCCTCAAAGAAGACAAATGACATACATTCTCTGGATCTCTATATTTAGGGTAACAAACCCATCTGAGGTTGCCTGAAACGACAGTCTCAGTTTTAGCACTGAATATCCTGCTTCCTGGGAAAGCATCCTGTGCCCTTACCCACACCCCTTAACCCCAGTCCTGGACAAACCGAGATAACTGCTTACCCTACTTGAATTCATGAAATGCTTAAAAAAAAAAAAAAGACATTTGCCATGACATTGCTTATAAATCAATCTCACAAATGAAAGAGTATGAAAACATGAATCTGCCAAACCAGCCTGTTGGTTCTCCCACATCACAGCTGTTTCCAATGATCCCTGAAACTATCAGGTAAAATAGGAGCAAGAAGTTTGGGTTATAGTTTAAATTTTGTTAAAACTCCTATTTGCCTAGACCTCGAATATTTTAGGCCTGAATCTATGAAATCTCTTCTGTATTGCATTGCTAGGTTTTTTAAAAAGGGTACATGAGCTTCTCAGAGCAAAGAGGCCACAGCATTCCCAGCACCAGACCATCCTGGGAAGGCACCAGAAGTCCATCATCTAGTTGGGAGACAGAAGAGAAAACTCTGCTGAGAGATTATCAATATTTATCAACCTAGGAATGAATAAAAGTTTAATCATCACTATCCATAAGGAATTCACCCACCCCCATCTAGCTGCTAATATTATCCTGAAATTTAAGACAGAAGTGTTCAAGTATAACTTGTGGTTTTGAAATATCAACGCCTTTGAACTGGTGCCTTAGAGAGAATTTGCAGAGCAGGACATTCTCAGATATCGGACCCGAGCTTCATGGCAGATGGAGCATCTTGGGTATCCTCTTTCCCTGATGATTCACATTGGCGAATGTCTGGGTGTTTCGATTTTAAAACGTTCTTCTTAATGAAAACTGAAACTTACAGATGCTATCGCCCTGGCTTTTTTTTTTTTTTTTTTTTTTTTTTTTTTTTTGCACCTGCATAAACAGTTTTGTTACTAAAATCTGTCGCCTGTGTTGGTGGTATTTCTCCAGCCATGTGTATAAGGGGTTAACCAAGTGGCAGTTGCACAAGCACAGCACAATACATTCCACAGAGCCAGCAATCTCTGTTTGAACATGTTTATAAAGCAGATATGGAGAAACTGACCAAACCTCCAAAGGGCAGTTTGCTCAGAGGAATAGAAGCATACATGCTGCTTTTCTTCGTAAAAAACGTGGTCTAAGGATTCCAAAAAATGCTCTTTCCAGACTATGTGAACTCTGAAACGTCCCCCATCTTGACCCTACCCCAGCATGACCCAGGTTCTTGGAGAGACTTAACGTTTTTGCTAAAACCGGCTATTAAGCCTGGCCACTGCCTTCCGGGCACTATTTTCAGCAGCAGACGCAGAGTCCCTACACCTGTTGTTAGTGTGGCCACAGAAGGAAACCACCATGAAAACTTTATTTGTACGAACAGCAGAACCAGCGATGCCCAAGCAGAAACAGGGTTTGGGGCCGGTGTCCTGAGGGGCAGCCCACAGAGGGAACCTGGGCTGTGGAGCTGCAGGGAGGGACGTGTGACCTGGCATCTTCCTGCATCTGCTGACCCGAAGCTTTGCAAAGCCAGTGCTCTCCCGCCCAAGCCTGCTCTGGTCACGTTCCTAAGGGGTGCAGTCCAAAGGTCCAAGCCTCTCTTGACCCCGGCAGTTTTGGGGCCCGGAAGAAAAGATCCTGGGGGATTGGGGAGCAGTCTGAAGTCATCAACCCAACAACCATTTCCTGACTGTTTACTGTGCCCCCAGCCTTGTTTCACATGCTGGGATGCAAACGTGACAGAGACAGTCTTGAGTTTACAGTTCCATGGGAGACGGAGAAACACCCCCATTGTGAGGCAGCTGGGGACACTCTGCCGCAGCCTGGGAGCAGATGGAGGAGCTGGCTCCCAGCCCCCGGCTGGCTGGGCTCAGGTCTCACTAGCTCTGATCATCCTGGGCCTGGTTATGGCATGGGATGGAATTTCAGGATGAGGTGGTGGAGCAGCACCAGGTAAAAAAAGTTTCGGCCTCCATTCCATCTTTCCAAACCAAAGCTAGTACTGAGACTCTGGATATCTGACTCCCCTTATCTCCATATACTGACCCACCTGAAAGACGTATTTCTAGCCTTTCTTCAGCTCTGCCTTTCTGCTGAAATTTGGCAGAGTAGTGGGATTCCTACCTTTTATCTGGGTCTATTTGTTCATGTTAGAATAATTTAGGTTTTTAAAAGCTGAAGAATTCAACATTAAAAGAATGACCCCCAAACACACGAATAACCAACACATCCACCTCTAGGTTTAAGGGAAGGAGGCTATTTGGGGGGCCTTTTTCATTCACATGCAAAGTATTTCTGAAAGTTCAAGTTTGGAAACTCAGAATCCTGAAACCAAATCACTAATTTTCCTCCTTCCTAACATTTCTATCTCAGTGGTTGCACAATAGCCTATAGCAAGCTTTGCTTATGGGGTGGGGGGAAGAGGATACTGTTTTGGGATTTTGATGTCCAAAGGATTTGTGGGCATTTCTTACCCATGTATATTTCTTCTTCTCTATAAATACATTTAAATAGACTAAACACTTCCTTTGGCAGTTACTTCATGAGAGCACGGAAACAATGTTATGGTTGAGTATGGATTTATTTAGAGGCTTTCATCCAGAACAGTGTTCTGGAAGCCCTTTGCAGTACGTGGATGTGCTGGGTTCTCTCAGCCTTAAGGCTGGGCGGAAGTACCTGTCATTGGCTTCACGGCTCACAGCTGCACAAGGAACATGCCTTGTTTTCCAGGGAGTGGCAGGGCACTGGCCGCAGAGAATGGAGGCTATTGTTCAAAAGGCAGACACCGGGCTTGCTTCTTAAACACACACACACAGCTCATAACCAAGCCCATCATAAAAGCCTATCAGTTTGCACAGATGCCAGCCAAATGGAGCACATGTCCCGAGTACTTCCTGTCAGTGACAACCACAGGGTCTGGGGCTCGAGTCCAGGAGATGCTCCATCTCATTTGTTTTTCTTCCTCACCCCACCCCTAGGCAATGTGTAACTGGAGCTTGTTTTCCTAACATAATTGCCGAGGAACACCTAGGAACAATGCAGCCTTTCTCAGAAATATTTTTTAAATGCGAATCTGGTTTGCATGGCCTTTTTGGCATGGGATTATCTTCAAAACTTTAATTTTATATTTCCAAATCCTCACTCTACTTTCACCTGGTAAGGTTCGGTAAGCCTGGTGACAGTCACGGAAATGGAGGGAGTACTCTGTGGGGATGGAGTCTGGGACACGTGGCCTGGCTGCAGAAGGTAGGATGGGAGTTGGGAGGAAGGAGGCAGGATGAGGTAGAGGGAGGAGGGGGAAACAGGAGCTACCCTTAACCCTTTTGTAGCCATCAACAGTGACTTAGGGCACCTTCTTTTTTAGACAGGATGAATAAACAATAGTATTTAGAGATGTTACAAGGAACTGAACTCATGTATTTAGGACCTGGGAGAAGAGTGGTTTCTAACTGAAGAAAATAGTGCTAAGATGGTGGGGGGATGGGAGGGCGGGGAAGCAGGGTAGGAGGGGCCATCTCTTTCCTTCTTATGACTCCACCTTTCACTGAGAAAGCAAGAGGCTTTCCTGGGAAATTGAAACAGTCAACAAAGGTGCTCCTTCACAGAAGCAGTCAACCATCAATATGTTGTATTTCAACTATAAGACATTAACCAGTAAAATGCTTCAGTTAATTTTTGTTAAGGGCTGGATAATTTTATGACCGCTAATGATATCTGCAGCCACACATACGGAGATAGGCATAAAAATAGTCCTTTGTCCTTTCCTGGAAGGAACCTTGTGAAATATTAACTTATCCATCTCCTCCACAACCCCAGTACCTATAGGTAGGCAGCTAAGTTTTATTATTCTGATTTTATAGCCTCAGTGGAAGCATGAGAGGTTATGGAGTGACTTTCCCAAGGTCAGTTATATATACACCTTGAAGCCCAAAAGCGTTGATGAATGAAGCCTGGTGTTCTTGAATTCATACTGCTCACTCCAAAGACAAAGTTCTGAGGGCAGGACCTCTGCCCAAGGCTCCAGGTTCTAGAAAGAAGAGTGAATCCAACAAATATTTCTTGTTATTGAAAATGTCTTATCCTTGGAGCCTGTATGTGACAGAAATAAAAATCTTCAGTCATATTCCTAAGCCTGTGAATGAGCACAGGGAAAATACAGAGGCAGGTGGGATTTGCTTGCAGGAGAGGAGAGAAGTGGGTGAGGAGAGTGGGTACAAAGACTTTATCAATCAACACGAGATCTGGGTGTAAATGGTGTCCCTGACCCTCACTACCTATGTAGCCTTGAATAAATGGCCTTTTGACTTTAAGTCTCTGATCCCTCACGTGTGAAATGGAGCCAAGTCCCTATTCTATAGGACAACCGGGAGTTGTGATAAATGTCACCCGTGTAAAACAAGCATCGACTAGAGTCAGGCACTTACATCCTCACAGCAGGAATTTCTGGTCTTTTGTGGTTCTCAAGGGAAAAAGCGTTGGTCCCCAAGAAATGATACTTTGTCAGTCTTGTCCCATGACTGTGCTCTAAAGCAGACACAGACAAAGCCAGGCATGATGCCCATTAAAAATTTAACTATATATCATATTCATTTATTATCAATCCACAGGATAATTTGATTGCTACATGAGCTCATAAAAGCTTTTCACCTTTACAAAATTAAAAAAAAATGTGCCACAAGGATGTGATAACAACTGCTGATAAACAAGAAAAGGAATCTTAAAATTATAAATTTGCTGTAGAAAAGATAAAAAACAATTATATTTTCTTTAGAATTTTACCTTGAATAAAATATTCCCCCGTATAAAAAATAAAAAAGCTTGCTCTGGTTAGAATTAAGAGTATTTTTGTCTTCAAATCTGGGAATTTGCATAATATCTCCATGATAGTTTTCCTTTGTACCGCGTGGCATTCAAGCATAGCAGATTAGAAAGATTATTTTTAAGCAGTCTGAAAATGGGACATCTGTGTAGAAGTTCATTTTCTTCTTCTCCTCCTCGGGGATGTGGAGCACAGCCTTTGAGGGGAGGACAAGGAGGAAAAGAACAGAATGGGACTGGATGGAGGTGGGGAAAGGGGCAGGGCGGGGGCCGCTGAATGTGCTGTGAAATAGAGCAAGAGCACAGGAAGGTCTATTTGTAAGTGCTTTAAGATAAGGTGCAGAAGCAGACTGCAATGTTGCCAGTACTGCCCTATGTACATATTCACAAGAATAAAAAATTCCAGCTAGTTCACATTTTCTTGTCCATTCTGAGGCATCCACTCCACCAAGCTGGCGTTGACTGCAGGCGATGCACACCTCCACTGCCCGTGCGGGTTGGTCCTACGATGTCCTTGAACTCGAGGGAGCAGCCCTGGGAGATCCAGCAGGCTTTAGAGATACACATACACCAATGGGCTGGAGTCCTGAGTTAAAAAGAAGCTCCAGTACTGGAGTTGGCCGCAGCAATCAATGTTCTACTGTCAAGGCTTTTTCCCTTAGATTTGTCTAAAATGGGTATCAGAGAGAAAAATAAAATACAGACAAACAACAACACAAAGCCAAGAAATCCCAGCAACCACCGAGGGCGAGTCAACGGCCTAACAGCTCTTGACCCGGGCCTGGGTGATATCGGACGTTTTCTTGATGACGCTGGCGCGCGTCTCCCGGTCTGGCCGACTGCTGCTGGGGGCTGGGGTGACAGAGGGTGCGAGGGGGAGGTCTGAGAAGGTGGGCCAGGAGCTGTTGTAAGGCACAGGGCAGCTCTCCTCTTTGATGGTGACCTGGAGGTCGGGCTTGTTGGAAGTGACAAAGGTCGCCATGCTGGGCAGCAGGTACGTGCTCCGGGGCCCCATGTTGCTGAGGTACTGTTTGCCTTCGATGTTCCTCTTCCGCCAGTGTGGTCGCCCCTTTCAAAGAACATAATTAAGACACATTTTTCCTGGTTCTTCTATTGAATGGCGCTGGTTAAAAAAAATGTCACCACTGTTCCCATGTGTTTCAATAGAATTTAAGAGTCACCTAATGAACCAAAGCTCAGCCACTCTAAGCCCTCCCTCAAATCCATACCCAGCTACTCAAGCGAGGGTTTCTCTTCATTTTTTGTCAATTCCCATTTGCTATCTCCCAGAAGCATAATCAGCGCTATTCTACAAAGGCAGGAAAACAGGGCAACAACCGCTGCCAGTCTCCCTTCCCAGCCTGATTGAGATAGGTCTTAGACCAGGGTGAAGGAGTTAGGCTGCTCGGGTTCTCTCTCCTGGGTGCATCTGGGTTTTGGGTCGGCCTGCATTTTCAGAGGAAGTTTAGTGAGGAACTTGGCCATAGACAGAGAAAGCCCCTCGACGGCTTTCCAACGGGGGCAGCATAGAGTTCCACGATGCCCAGCCAGCAGCTGGCCTCAAGGGTGGCTTCACTCAGAGCAGGAGCTGCAATTTCTGACCTTGAATACGCAGGGTCAGAATCTACATGAATACCTATCCCTACTGTCTTTGCAGAGTTCCTGCACTTGGCTTGAAATTAAAAGCACAGAACCACTAATTTGCATGGTCATTAGTTCTCTCTTTCATGCAGACAGACACACGGAGCTTAGCAGGAATGCTCCCTGCCTCCCTTCCAGCCATTTCCTCCTATTGTAAGAGTCAGGCCTGTAGGAGGGAAAAGGGAAGCAGGCAGACTCAGAATGGAGATTACAAACACAACCAGCCTACGGGCAGGGCCTCACAGAGGGAGGGGACCCAGGTAGCGGGGAGATGCTTATTGCCCAGTTCTTCCTCATATTTACTTCTGGTCAGCTCAGGGCATTCTATTTCTGTTTGCAGATTAGGATGTTTATTGTGGGAACAAGTCAACGTTTCAGGGCCTCAGCTTCAATTTCCTTTTCCTGCTGCTACAGCCTCTCTAACAGTTAACATTTAACTCCCTTTTCTCCCAGTTTCCCCAGCTTAGTTTTATCACTCAAAATCCAAAAGTAAAACTTATGGTCAAAAGTCAAGAAACTTAACTAGCAGCAAGGAAACCAAAGCACTACTTGGGGATGCTCTTCCAAACGTCTCCTGGAGCCGAGCGGCGCCATGCTTACCTCGGAGCTTTCTTCATCACTGGGCACGCTATCGGTAGTTTCGCTTTCTGTTCAGAGAGAGAAAAACACAGGCCGTCATTCGAGGCTCAGGCAATGTTTTAAAAAGTACATCAGCACTTCACTTTTCAAAAGAGAAATGGGTAACTCAACCAAGAAACTCCCTCCCCTTTGTCACATCCAGCACAGTCACTTCTACTTTGGGGATACTCGGAGTGAATCTTTGTTTTACATTTTATTTTTATTTTTTTTAGAGTGAAAATCTTAACTCCCTGGTTTTAGAGTTGGAGGTCAGGAGGCTGTTTGTGCACTCTTTCCCAGCGTGGGACATGGGTTCCCACGCGGCCAAGCTGCTTTTTGCTCCCCACATCCTCTGCTCACTCCTGCCTCCACTGCAGACCCTTTTCCTCACAGTTGCTCTATCTACAATGCCGCACACTGCTCCTTCCTTCCAATCAATGTTAATTATTTCATTTCAGTCCTGAGCCCACATTATCCAAGAGTTTTCCTAGATCATCCCATTCTACTCAGAACCCTCCGTGACTTCATAGACGTGCCTCTTCCACCTGGATTACTATGGTGGACAGAATCTGGGGTAATCCCTGTGATCCTCACCTCCTGCTGTTCACCTTCTTGTGGGACTCCCTCCTCTTGCAGGTAGGTGGGACCTGTGATTTGCTTCCAGCCAGCAGCATTTGGCAAGGGTGAAGGGATGTATGGGAGGACATGCGTGTAATTATGTTACATGAAACTGAAACCTGCCGTGGAAGAGACCCCCTCCCATGCTGGCCTTGAGGAAGTAAGCGACCATGCTGGAAAGACTAAAATGACCATGAACTAAGGGCAGCGTGTGGTCGGCATCCAGCAAGAAACCAAGGCCCTTGGTTTGACAGCCTGCCAGGAACTGAATCCTGTCAGCAGCCCCATGAACTTGGAAGGGGATCCCTTCCCAGTCCAGCCCCAGGTGAGGTGGCAGCCCTGGCTAATACCTTGGCTGTAGGTCGGTGGGACCCTATAGCAGAGGACTCAGCTACTCACAGAAAATGTGGGGTAATAAATTTAAGTGTTGTTTCCAGCCAAAGTTAGTGGTTATACTGGTACACAGCCATAGATAACTAATTCAGTTACCATCCTGGTTCTGCCTGCCAGCTGTGAGACACTGAGCAAGTTAACCTCACGAAGCTGCAGTTTCCTCATCTGTAAAATGGGTGCATGGGAAAAGGCCTAGCACAGGGTCTGGCACGGAGGAGACACTCAGTAAATGTTAGCTGTTCCTTTAGGTTTATATCCTGAGCTCATCAGCATAGTTCAACATCAGATCTGAACGGCAAGCTGGATAACACAGTCAAAAATCAATGGCTAGTGATGACATATCACCTGAACATATAAAAAAATAAATTCAAGTAAAAACATATATTCATTTTTTTAAAAGAAAAAAACTGATGGCATGTCAATGTTGACATGGCCATAGAAAAGTGAAAGCACAAAGGGTAGAACTTCTAAAATAAACAGACCATTAGAGATCATTAGGTAGTCTGGGCCATTCATTTTACAGAATAAGCCTAAAGAGAAAGCGTCCTAGCGAACATTTATGGAGCACCTTGTGCCAGTGCCGTGCCGTGGCGGGTGCTCTACACGTGGGGCTTGCTGAGCTGGCACGGGGATCTGCGTGGCAACTCCCACCATCACTCCCCTCTAGAGCCTGTCCTGGCTGAGGGACTCGCCTCCAATCTCACATCTGGTGGCAGAGCTGCTTCCCAGCCTACACAGGGTCCTTTCTACCACAAAGAGCATCAGCCAGAGGCCAGCCTCTCTAAGTGAGACCCTAAAGAATAAGCGGCCAAACTACATCGCAGGTTCATTCCTTAGACAACGAGAGAGAACGCTGGCTACCCTGGTCCCACCCCCAAGCTTTCTGCAGATTACGAGCAACTGGAGAATGGGTCTGTACACTCCTGACACTGAGTTCACTCTTCCCCAAAGCATCCCCGACCAGGAGCAACGAATCCCCAGACAAACCTACATGAGGGCATGCAGAGACAAAAAAACAACAGAAAAGGAAACTTCCCCCTCCTCACTGTCCTGGGGAGGCAGGAATTGGGGTTGCCACTCCCAAGAAGGAAAATGAGGAACAGAGATGTGGAGACACTTGCCAAAGTTGAGGACTGAGTCAGCACGGACAGGAGAAAACAAAACTGCACTTCTGATTCCAGGGCCCTGGGCGCCAGGCAGTGGACCTCGGCTTCCTGAAGCACTCCTGCTGCTTGGGCCTTGGGTGAAATTTCAAGATCGCCTTTTCATTTTTATGCTTAGCAAGGTCTCTCTTTTCCTTCCATTTATGCCCAGGCCGCCTTTACTCCTGATTACTCTCCATAAATACCATCACATTCTGTTCCTTTCCTCTCCAAATAAAAACAAACAGGCCACAAGCATGCAGTGGAGGCTGGGATCCCGCCACAGGCCACAGTCGCTGTGGCTAGAGGGGTGGGCTGTCAGACACTTGGTAAGCATCCTCGGTGAGGCCAGGCACAGACCACGCGTGTCATCAGAATGCTGATTTCCTTTAAAAACCCGGTTTACAACTTGAGGGAAATTGTTTCAGACAAGAAAAGATACATATGTTCTGAACTTGGATTTCAAGCTGACACAAATGTTAATTGAAGGACGGAGTTTCTAAATTAAGATGAACTACTTCTGAAGTAGACTCTCCGTATTAGCAAAATGAGGTTGCTAATTTTTATTGTGTAAAAAATGGCCTGACGTGCCTTCACTTGTAGAAGTAGAAAATGCTTGAAGCTCCTGCCTGAGGACCAAAGACCCTCCTCTCTAGAGTAACAGTGGTTTCTCACAGACATCCCTGAATTGTTGTCTCTAAGTGTTTTGTACTAATGCCCATTTTCCTGTTTTCTTAGTTTCACTTCACCATAGCCATTTTTTTAGGATTACTTCTTTTATATGGCAAATGAGTTAGTTCACCGCAGCTACAGCTTCTGGATCAATGTGACTGCTGAAATATCAACATGAGTTGTTATTTCATTTTCAATCAACAAGCAATTCCATTTGGATTAATTTGGATTTTTTACTTACTTTGAATACAATGGAATAAAAAATTGGAGTTGCTTCACTAGCATGGTCTGAATAAGCTGAAAATGTTTACAGAGTAATAACAGGTACATGATCTTGGGCAATTCACTTTACCTTTCTGGTCTCAGTTTCCCTGAAAGCAACTGGGGTAATAGGGAAGGGGGAGATTTGGATTAGATGATCTCCAAGAATCTTTTTTCCAGCATTGCAATTCCAGGATGACAGTCTCCTTAGGTTCATACTCCATTTCAGCCTACTTTTTAATGCCTCCCTGAGAATACATATTGTCAAACCATTTCAGGAATATTATGGAGAAGGAGATGATATGTTTTATGTTAAGACTTTTTTGCACTCTGGCATGCTGGTACATTTTTTTGGAAAGCTCTTGTCCAGTAAGTTTTATTAATGAGATTGACAAAGATTTCTTTCCATCATTTCTTCAATTACCTTCACTAGAAAGCTTGATTAATAGGTTCATATCAGAGTTCTCTTAGTCTCAAAGCAAAGCTTCCTTTGCTACACCCAAAAGAACCCACGCCTGATATGGGTTCCATAAGGACCCAGGATATACTGATGGTGGAGATCAGGCAATCTCCATTTTTCTTGGTTATAAGAAATTACTCCTTTGTATTATGCTTTCCTCTCAAATCTATAAATTTCTTTCTTCCCATAAGGAAATTCTATTATGGCTTTCTTTTAATAAACCAACTAAACCTAATAAATATTCTAATGAAATCAATAACCTAATAAATAAGCCTGCTGCCATAGATCAGGTAAGAGCAGACCTTTAAAAATAACATGACTATCCTCGAGAGCTTCCTAAGGGTGGGGTTTAGGACATCCTTCCCCAACATGCAAGTTTTGTGAATCAAACTAGAATTTTGTTTGGTTTTGAAACATGCATTGCAAGTACATCCACTCAAAAAAACTGTCTCTTTTATTTCTCCCCATAATATTTAGACCACAGAAGAGAAGATGGACTCGCAAGTCTGAATGTGATTTTGAAATACCACAGCCCACAAATGCCAATTTCCTAAAAAAGGTGAATGTAGATGGTTAGAGGGGATTGAATCAGTTGAAGAGCCCCAACAAGGGAATGCTGTTATGAAAAACAGGCAAACAACCCACTCTATTCGGGAATGTAAAGTAAGAAAGGTGAAAACAGCCAGAAAGCTGCCTTTCCTGGCAAAACGCTATAAAATTGCTGGACTAAAAGACCAAAACTAGCCATGGTTGTAACAGATAAATTTCTTATGTGTTTGTAAGTTCTAGAAAAGTCTTAGTGCTGGTGAAACATTTTGGATCCACCCAATAAGCTTTTCTCTAAAATGTGCTGGAGAACTCAGACAATGAAAATGATGCAAAGAACTAAAGGGCAGGCTGAAAAGCCAGGCTCCAACAAAATCTCCAGCTGCCTGCCATCCTGGCACTAAAAGCCTTCTTTTCAAAACTATGCAAATGTCCTGAAAAGGGGAATGAAATTTTCATTTCTCTCTGCATGGATCAGCTGTTCTCTGGATATTCTTCTGCTAAAGCAAAATGCCATTGCTGGCAGAACAGCAAGAAGAGGTCTTTCCAAAATCCCCAAGACAGAAAAAACCTTATTCAACAGATAAAGATAAAAAGTCTATTCTAAAGCCCCAAGCCCTTAAAATAAAAAACAAGTGGGGTATAATAATAATGCCTGCAGCAGCATGATATAGAAGAAAGAGTCACGAATTTTGAGCCACAGCTATGTAAACACAAACAAAGGGGCTTAGTATTTCAAGCTTCAGTTATCTCGACTGTAAAATTAAGACAAACATTCTGATCTGTCTCCTTAGGTGGGTCCTTGTGAAAATCAAATGAGACCACAGAAAGTATTCTAAATGGCAAAGGTCTATGCCATTCTCTGAAGCATTAAAGCAGAGGGCTGGGAACGGGCCTCTGCCATCAGTTCTATGCTTGCTTCTGCCCGTTGGTCCTTGGACACACTGCTTGACCCACATTAGCCCTAGAGTTCTCATTTTTAAATTGGGGGTAACGATGGTACCATGCTGACAGTCATTCTCAGGAGAATTAAACAAGTCGATCAATAGCAAGCATTTAGCACAATTTCCAGAGCACAACGAGCATGCAACAAATAATAGTAGTTATTATTGGGGAATGGCAAAGAACCTGGTTCACGCAGGAGTTCAGAATATGCTTGGTGAATAAATAACTGATGGCAAGCTTATGCTGTTTGACCAATTATAAGATTCTTGCAGCCAAGGTTTGTTCTCACATTCCTTTTATCTTCTTAACATGCAAGGAACTTGGGGTTCAGGGAATACAAGGTTAGTTTAGTGGCTGATAATTCACAAACAATGGGCGACTTGAATCAATCTGTTTCTAAAGCTGACGCTGTGCCCATCATAGAGGTGGCACCTAGTTGGAGAACATTCCATTCAGCAGTATATAAAGGACTCTGGGAAGAATCTCTGAACCCTTGACTAAGCTGATTGTAGTTACTCATGATACGGCATCTGTTTTTTTTCTTCTTCAATATTTGAAAGCAAGAACACTGACTCAGCATTGGTATTTCCTAATTATGATTTAGTCCCAAACAATTCAATGGAGACCATCAGGAAGAGAATATCAGATGATCTAATGTTGGTGGAGGGAAAAAGTTCCCGTAATTTAATTCTATCAGGATGGAAGAAAGAACTGAATCTGGTTCAAATCCTGTGACGCTGTCTGGGCCCATTCCTGTAATTATATGGCCATTCCCTGGGGAATCAGCAATGGGCTCAGACTCCTGGCCTGATTAAAAGCTGAACTAAATAGCTAAAGGAGGAAAAAAGTAAGAGCAAGCAACAAGGACACTCAAGTGTAATGGAAGAGATCTAGCAATGAGTTCGGGGACCGAAGGCTTACTGTAAGTCCTGGCCCAAACACTTATTGGCTCTGTGACTTTGGGCAAATCACTTCACTTCTGAAACATAAAGCACTGGAAGAGCTGATATCTAAGCTCCTACCCAGCTTGGTCAGACTGACATTCCATTAAAAATGCCCTGCATGATTTCTAATAACCTGCAGTGCAAATAAAATAGACTCTCATTAGCTGCATCCCCAAAGCAATCTTATTATGTTAATCAAGCATGACAATGTTGTGGATGAGCAAGTAAAGAAATGCTGTGATTGTGTCTGCTAACTGAGAACAAAATTTTCCATGAAGATGTTGGTCAAGAAAATTAAAGCATGGACAATTCCAGCAGGAATAATTCTTTGGACAGAGGAGAGATTCTCTACTCTGTGATGAACCTAGTGACCCTAGACTAAAGGAGTCCCTCCCTGGTCCCTTGCTCAGTTCAGAAGTTTCCGTCCTACACGTTTACCTGCGTAGGAAGACACAGGAGAAATCTGCAGAGGGTACAGCTCACTCATGCTGACCGGCTGTTCATCACTCTCAGTGGTCACCTCCACAACTTGGCAAATGTCCGGTGGGTTAGTAACAATCTCTTGATCCTCAATGTTGCTGTCCAGATGTGATTGTCCTACAACTTCAAAGAAAAGAGCCATCACATACCCAGGTCACTGACTTCAAAACTCTAGCAGATACTCTCAAGAAAGAAAAATCTTCCCCCAAAGAACCAAATAGTCAGGTGACACAGTCACCTGCCATGAAGCTGAAGAACAAGCCTTAGCTTTGGGTTGGTGTCTCCATCTCCAGAGAAGCAGCCTGCCAATAATCTGGCTACTCAGGGCTGTCTCTAACACGCCTGCCAAAAGCCCTTACAAGTGGCCATGTCTAGTCACTGGAGCCCCAGCTCAAGCTGGGTCACAGCTCTGGGGGCAAGAGCAGAGGACACATGACGAGACCTAGCCTCAAGACCAGATAGGACAGGGCTTTGAGCTTGACCCGTTTCTGTTCTCTACTGAAGGAAGCTGCTATGCTATTTTCTGGGCTCTGTGGTCCAGAAAAACATGGTCAAATCTTAATAAATAGGAAGCTGTGGGGTGCTTATTCCTACTCCCAGTGCTCTGGGTCAACTCCACCACTGGGGTAAAAACCAGAAAAAAGGAAGAGAATCCGTTTCCCAATTCTAGCAGACATTAGTAGTATCAAATCTCCAGAACACCGATAAGATGGATTCTGAGCACCCTGGCTCTGAACTCTGCCTCAATTTACTTTTTAACTAAACTTTTTATTTCGAGATCCTTTATAAATTCACACAGTTGTATGTGAGCACAATACAGAGATCTTGTGCACCCTTTACTGTTTCCTCTAGTGGTAACATCTTGCAAAACTACAGTACAAAATTACAACCAGGATTTTGACACTGATACGATCCACCCATCTTGCTCACATTTCTTTTGTTTTGCTTGTATTCATTTGTGTGTATATATATGTGCAGGTGTATGTATTTGGCTCTATGTAATTTTCTCACATGTATAGGTTCATGTATCCACAACCACAGTCAAAATACTGACAGTTCCATCAGCACAAGGACCTCTCATGTTGCTCTTTCATTCACACCCACCTTCTTGTCCCTAACCCACTGGCAACCACTATTCTGTTCTCCATTTCTATGATTTTTGTCATTTCAAGGATGTTACATAAATGAACTCATACAGTAAACTTTGGGGAATTCCCGGGTGATTCATCCAAGTTGTTGCATGCATCAGCAAATTTGCTCCTTTTTATTGCTGAGTAGCATTCCACGGTATGGGCGTACCACAGTTTATTTATCCACCGAAGGCTATCTGGTTTGTTTCCAGTTTTTTTTTTGCTATTATCAATAAAGCTGCCATGAACACTGATGTCCAGGTTTTTGAATAAACCCTAGTTTCCATTTCTCTGGGATAAATGCTCAAGAGTGCAATTTCTGGGTTGTATTATAATGCATGTTTAGTTTTAGAAGAAACTGCCAAACTGCATTCCAGAGTGGCTGTACCATTTTATATTCCCACCAGTGATATAGGAGTGATCTAGTTTCTCTGTATCCTTGCCAGCATTTGGTATTGTCACTATTTTTTCATTTTGGCTGTTCTGACAGATGTGTTGTGATCTCTCATTGTGGTTTTAATTTGAATGTCCTGCCCTGCCCTAATTTTACCCAGAATTGACATTATACTGCTCTTGGCAGTTGACTGGATGAACTATCCCTTACAATTGGTTCCAATAAAGAAATGAGAAGATAAATGGCAATAACAATATTTTCCCAAGGTCCTCAAAGAACTTTTACCACCATAATCAGCATTTTACTTACACCTGTGGAAGTGCTTTTACCATTTCAACCCATGAGACTGGCAGGGAAAGAATCACTATCCTATTATAAAGAAACTCAGGTGTGCCTGAGAGGCAGAATGACTTGTCCAAGGTCACACGGTTTGGATTGTGTGCAATGTTCTATCTCCCTGACACCATGTTCAGATTAGGTGGGAAGGGGGCCACATTCCAATCTCCTTGAGAAGTTAGCCATCATGGACAGGAATATGTACCAGGTGGGAGGGGAGAGAAGGGGAGGAATGCAATGATTGGCATGAGGTCGGGGGAACATTATCTGACTTCTAGTCAGGGAAGGGTTTAGAGGAAATGGGAATTCACGGGTTCTCTACTAGAAGGAAAGGCACACGGAGACTGTGATAAATTTGGGGAATGTGATAAAAGAGTCCATAAAGCTACAGCATATAGAGAGAAGGGAAATTAGATACTGGTTAGGTTTTCCTGAATGGGACTGTGGTAGTTTGGAGCTATGGACCCCAGAAAAACATGTGGTGTACACAGGACCTTTTGACGAGGTTACTTCACAGTTAAGTTGTGGCCCAGATGAATCAGGATTGGTCTTAATCCTATTACTGAAAGCCTTACAGAGAGGACGGCTGGAAACTGCAAGTCAACAGAACCCAGAAGAGAAAGGAGACGCCAGGAGAGGCCACCATAAGTAATGGCATGTGACATAAAAGCCAAGGACCAAGGATCACCAGCAGCCAGTCCAGAATGTCAGTCTTCTAGGAGAACATATCGCCTTGGTAACACCTTGATTTTGGACTTCTCCTAGCCTCAAAACTGCAAGCCAATAAATTCCCATTGTTTAAGTCAACCCATGGTGTGATTTGGTAGCCAGAAAACTAAAACGGGGGTGAAATCAAAGAAAAAAGAGGCAGGCTAGACATGGGGCAGACTCCCAAATTCTTATCCTATTTAAGTAAAAGACCGTCAATTGCACAGTTCACTAGAAAGAAACTGGGTGCCATTAACCTCTCTCCAAGATTTCTTCTGCCTCTTCTCCCAGGAAAAATAAGATGGCAGGAAAACTAGAACTGATTCCTAGACTAATCAGTCTTAAGGAGCAGTTGGTGAGCACAGATAGAAAACAAATTGTGTTGAGGGGTTGAGGGGCTTACAAGCCTACCTTGTTCACTAAGGCAATTAAGATCTTTTACTTATATCAATTTGAATTAAATCAAAGACACTTTAATGTCAAATGATCTAAAACTCAGTTCTCCTTTGCACTGTAATTCTTAAGAGTCAGCAAGTTAGCTACGAGTATAAACAATGGCAGTAGCTCAAGTCTCTTCCTAATTATACCCCTTTGTTCTTACTGGGAATTCTCTCCTCACTGCTTTTCCCCATAATGCCCAAAACAATCATTCAACTAACAAATATTTACTGAGCATCTACTTGGTATACATAGTAGGTTACTAAGTACTAGGAGGGCACAGAAAGATCAACCAGTGAAGGATCCTATTTGTAAGAAGTCTTGCAGGGCTATAGGCCAGCACATATAAATCTAGAGAATTCATTTAAGACAGAATGTAAAGAATAAATTTAAGGCAATAGTTTGAAAGAAGGGGGGTGGGCTGGGGGATGAGCAGAAGTCAAGTGATGAAAGTTGAGGAAGGGGAATATCCCTTCCAGTTACAGGAATTAAAGGCTTCAAGGAAGCAGTAACAAGAAGGGGGCAGGGCTGGTTAAGCCACAGGCAGGATTGAGAATGCCGGATTCAGGAGCCCCTTTCTGACCAAGGCAGCACACACTGGCCTCAGCCTCTCGCTCACTGTGCCTGCTGCCCAGTCAATACCACGATGGGACTCCGCCTTGCGATGTTCTTTGATTTTCTGCCCCGTGTTGCTAGTTAACCCTATATCTTTTATTAACTTTTTATTTGTATATGGTACATCTCCCTATACATTACTCCTTAGAGAGCTGAGAACCTGTGTTAAAACTTTCTGTGCCCAGTCCTACCACTTGCTCCTGGCTTGTGCTGAGAGCAGCTCCGTGACTCTCTGCTGAATAAATGGATAAATGAAGGCACCGAGTATCATGGACTGGTCCAGACATTCCGCGTGGTAGCTGAAAACCAGAGCCTTGTGGGAATTCATGGTGAGCTGCGTACTCGGGAGGTGACAAAAAATGTTTTCTAGAAAATTTCAAGACTGTTCTGGCAAGAGGACTCCTTGGAACCTAGGTGACTAGATTAAAACAGCAGGCAGTGGCTGCTAGGGGCTGGGGGAAGGGGAAGGAGACTGACCCACAAAGAGGCACAAGGAAACTTGGGGTGATGAAAACGTTCTATATCTTGACTATGATGGTTGTTACACAATGAATGCATCTGTCAAAACTGGGCACTTAAAATTTTTTAAAAGGGTTAATTTTACTGTAGGGAAATTGTAACTCAATATACGTGGCTTCTGAGAAAAAACGTAAATAAGTGCCTATATTCAGATTTTAAGTATTTCTAGAATGGTGGTGGCCAGAATGGAAAACTAGGTTTGCGTTTTCTATGCCACAACCTGAACATCCAGTTAACAGAATTATATTATCTCTAAGGCCAAAATTTCCCCAAGGAGTGCGTTGCTTTATGGCTCGGTAAGTAAGGGATGACTACTTCTCAACATGGCTGAGGGCACTTTACAAACTATTCCCAAGTTGCAAACCCAAGAGAGAAGCAGGGAAATCCCAACATCTGAGATGTTCTCTGGGTGTGCTTTAGGCCCCATCCCTAACCAATATCAATCTCTCTTTTTTCCACACCAGATAAGCCAACCTTTGCCCTAAGTGACAAAACTGCAACAACTGAAAGGTTTTACAAACTAATAAGCAAATTATCAGCAATCTTAAATAAGGTCAGCAGTGGCACCTCGCTGGGTGCTGAAAGGTATCATGATGGTGGTAAGTAATAACAAATCCTCACATTTCCTGAGTACTTACCTTTGCTAGAGTCTGTGCTGAGCACTCAGACCTCCACAATCTCACAACCCTGTGAGGACAGTCCAATCACCACCCCCATTTTAGAGAGAAGGAAATGGAAGACAACTAAATAATGATTTCGAGGTCAGATAGCTCAAACAGCTAGTAAGTGGCAGAACTAGGATTCAAATTCAGCTTTACCTGACCCCAAAACTCAACTCTTAAGAGCTCTGCAAGAAAGCCTCTTACAGAAAGAGTTAATGAAGTTCAAACCAAGCTACTCTTTGTGTTCTAAGCCCCTCTTACGAGAAAAGCTTTTGAAGATCACTTTAATGGGACGCTGGCCTCATAACCAATAGTGAAACTTCTTTTCAACAGTTCTATATTGGGTGCCAAGGAAATTCTCAAATGGTTAGAGGAGTTAGAAATCCACTAAGCTTCCCTCACTTATTAAGGTCAGCACATAAGGGAAAGAATTATCCACGGGAATGTAATTTTATCTGAACCTAGTTGCTGAGAAGTACAATATTATTCATAGCCGGTTACCGATGAAGGTTCCTTAAAAGGTTATTCTTACTTTATTAACAATTGTTGAGTTAACGTAGGGCTCAACTTGAGCAAATAGCTTGCCTCCATGCCTCAGCGAGATCTCTTTAAGGGAGGGACTATCTGAACCAGAAAGGAAAGGCTCTAGAGGTGACTCGGTCCTACCATTTTGCAGTTGGAAAAATGGAAACCCAGAGAGGTCATTTAAATAGCCAAGGCTACCCAGGCAGCAGCAGAGTGAAAAATTAAACCTCTTAATAGGGCATACACAATTAGGCCATCATCATGGCACAGTGGAGAGAAATTTCTAATTGTCCCTGTTTGGAAGTTTAAGAATTCAAATTACTCATGTCAACCCTGATGATGCAGCACTGGTAGAGGCTACTTTTCTTCCCCCCAATAATTTTTAATATGATTCTGATGATATAATCATTATAATCATACTATTATTTAATCCCTGTTAATCACAGTAGGATTTATATGTATATCTCACTTAATGGCTGTAATGAACCCTGTGAGGTAGGCAGGATCTGTATTAAAATTTCCATTTTATATATGAGGAGCTTGAGGCTTGGACAGGTCAGGGAGTTTGCCCAAGATCACCTGGTCAATAGCTGCAGAAGCAGGTCTAGGACCCAAGTCTTTTAACTTCTCATCTAGTGCTCTTGTCATGATTTTTTTTAGGTACCCAAGGTTGATGGCAAGACAGTCACTTTGGGGTTAGCGATCTCAGAAAGAGGAATTCCATCCTTGTTTGGGTCCAAGTGTTTCAGACTCCAGTCCATACCCAGCCCACCAGGTTTGCAGGAGGCACAGGATAAAGCCAAGTTATGACTGGGGCTGTTTAATCTCTTTACCCCATAAAACCTGGCATCACAAAGGGAAGCAAAAACGTGTACCCACTAATTAATATGTCTCAAAGGCCAATAATGTAGGGGAAATAAATCTGGGTAAGACCTCCTGGCTTGCCAGCTCTCCAATACTGCCAAGCATCCATTTCTTCCCATACTGTGTTGACAGCATCTTGGCGGCCACTAAACAAAAACGATATACCACCAACCTCACTTTCTCTACAAATAGCCAATGGGAATCCAATGGCTCACAATAATTCAAATTCAAAAGAGGGGCAAGTAGATGTGGCTCAAGTGACTGGGCTCCCGTCTACCATATAGGAAGTCCAGGGTTCGATTCCCGGGATCTCCTAGTGAAGGCAAGCTGGTCCGTGTGGCAAGCAGGCCCAAGAAGAGACCTGGCCCAAGCGGAGAGCTGGTGCAGGAAGATGACGCAACAAAAAGAGACACAGAAGAGAGACAATAAGAGACGGAACAGACCAGAGAGCTGAGGTGGCGCAAGAGATTGAGCTCCTCTCTCCCACTCCGCAAGGTCCCAGGATCGGTTCCCGGTGTCGCCTAAAGAGAAGACAAGCAGACACAGAAGACACACAGCGAATAGACACAGAGAGCAGACAGCGAGCACAAAACAATGGGGTAGGGAGTAGAAATAAATAAATAAATAAATAAATCTTTAAAAAAAAAAAATTCGAAAGAGGTGAGTAGGAGTCAGACCATGCAGGCCTCTGGGGACAGGAGGGGGCTGGGGTCTTTATCCTTGGGGCAATGGGAGGCCCTGGTGGTGACACGGTGACACTGGCATTTTGAAAACAATCACTCTGTGCAGACACTGACTAGGGAGGGGGCAGAAGGGAGGTAGTGCTCAGGTGAGAGTGAAGGCAACTGGGACCAGTATCAGAAAAAGAATGAAGGGGACAAATATCAGAAATAGGCTGAGGGAAGATAGGAGGATTTGCCAGCTAACTATATATGGGGTGTGGGCAGCAAGGGAGAGGAAGGAAAGAAGGAACAAGTTTAGCCCCATAAGAAGATGACAGGTCTCTTGGGTAAATAAAAACTTCTGAGGGCTGAACAAATGACAGTCAGACACCACTGCCCAGGGCCCCCAGTGAGCACACAATGGCTGAGGAGCAGTCCCCATGCACACTCAGCTCTGTGGCCAGGCTTTCTGAGATCCAATACGCTGAAAAAAATGAGGTGTGGCACCAGTTCTGTGTCAGGGTCCACTGTGATAGCTTGGTTCTCACCTCACATGGACTTTCACATTGCTGAGAGCTGGCTAGGGGTCCTATAAAATCAGATGCCTTATCTCTGGCCCCTACTCCTGAGGCCCTGAGGGAGAACAGGAAAAGCTCAGTCCTCCCAGGAGAAGACATGGAGCAAGGCTGAAACCTACTGAAGACGTGCATGGAAGAGCTTCACTCCTTCCCTCCATCTAAAGATACACCCCAAAGCTACGTTTAACCCCCTAGATGGAATTTCATATCTTAAGTACCAGGAAAGATGGAAAATAGAAAAGGGAACAAAGAAGAGGGGACAAGAAGAAGATATAGTTCTACCGTGCAGGGTCAGTCTTGGACATCCTTCAAACCACTGTTAATTCTTGATGCCAGAGGCTGTCAACCCTGAGATATAACCGTGAGGCCCTGTGGGGGTCCCTAAAGTCGGTCTCTAAGTTGCAAATCCATTCTCCTGCTCCTTCAGTCCTCCCCGTTGATAGCTGGGTTTCCAAGCTGGGTAAAAAAGTTACTCTAGGTTCACTTCAGATAAAGTCAGTCCAATTTGGAAGCAATTACCAAAAAAAAAGGAACAGCCAAAATTAAGACAAAATTATTTCTTAATTGCTGTATGTCTAGTCACTAAGGGTTTCTTTATTTGCTTCACAGCAATGAATAGTCTCCCTTGTTTCCCAGTAATCTTTGCTTTATTGAAGGGTGGGGTTACCTTTTATCAAGAAACACAATGGGGTAATAAAGCACTGCCCAGGCAAGTCAGACAAACTGTCCACACCTGCACACTTTTTAGACTGGCCTGGAGATTATTTCAATACAGCTCAGCAAAAGCACTGCTAGCCTGGGAAAGATGCCAGCCGGGTACTGTCAGAACAATTCAACATGTTGCTGGCCTCTTCCGTTTCCTAAAAACAGAAGTCACCACACACAAAAAAATAATTCAGTGCTAAGAAAAGTAAATATAAAAATACCTTAAAGAAGCGGAAAAGCACTGTGCTCCTCCTGCAGGAGTGGCCTTCCCTCATCTGAGAGGCACCGTCGACAAGAACAGGGAGGGTTTATTTGGTATATGTGGGAGAATAGGACAGAATGAACCCTGTCCCTCTTTCTTGGCCCTTCACAGTCATTTTGTGCTGTTTTCTCTAGTTTGTTAACAAATTGAAACTATTCTTAAAAAAAAAAGGCAAGCATAGGTCTTTTGGGTGCTAAAAGCTGTGAATTTAACCACAGAGGAGAAATGGAACATTAGAAGACACATCTTTCCTATTGAGACACCACACTCCTCCTTGGTGTGCACAGCTAGATATACCTGAAAGCACATTCAGCTCTTATGGACAAGGCAGACCAGAACAGCCCTCTGACAGCTACTTCTGTGTGTGTGTGTTTTCCTGCTATGAGTTTTGGCAAGAAGAAAAGTAAAAACCCAACAACAATCAAATATTTGTCAGAGCAACAGTACATTTCACATTTTTGCACACTTTCTGGATTTGTTTACAAAACAGCCAACCTCGTCCAGAGTAAAAATGTACTGGTAGCTGGCTTCCACTAGGTCAAATTAATTATTTTCAATGGCCATTATTTTAAAGAAAACAAAACAAGAAAACTACAAGTGCTGGAGAGGATGGGGAGAAATAGGAACACTACTTCACTGTTGGTGGGAGTGTGCAATGGTACAGCCTCTGTGGAAGACGATTTGGCAGTTCCTCAGGATGCTAAATATAGAACTGCCGTATGATCTGGCAATCCCACTACTAGGAATATATTCAGAAGAACTGAAAGGAAGGACACAAACAGATATTTATACAACGATGTTCACAGTGACATCATTCACAATTACTACAAGATGAAACCAACCTCAGTGTCCATCAACCGATGAATGGATAAACAAAATGTGGTATACACACACACACACACACACACACACACACACACACACATACATGATGGAATACTATTCAGCTGTAAAGGGAATGAACTGGTCAATCACATAACAACATGGATGAACCCCGAGGACATTATGTTGAGTGATATAAGCCAGGCCCAAAATGATGAATATTGTTTGGACTCACTGATAAGAACTAAGTACGATGAGTAGACTTATGGAGTTGGACCACCATGGCGTGTAGGCTGGGGTGAAACAGAATGTGGGTTGAGAAGGGGGAGCTGAGGCTAGAGTATGGAGAATGTTTAATAGCGGCAACTGCAAATATGTGGTAATGGATGGGGATGATGGTAGCACATTATACTGAGGGTGACAAACACTGTTGATTTATAGATGTGATTGTAGCTGAAACGGGTAGTCTAGGGAGGTTAATGTTAGTTAGAGGACAGCTAGAGGATAATATCAGGAATGTATAGCAGTGATTTTGGTGGTAGATGAGGATTATGGTTAATAATATAAATACAGGAATGTTCTACTACAAGGTGTTAAGACTGGTGATATATGGGAAAATATAACTAATGTAAATTATAGACTATAGTTAACAACAATATTGTAATATTTTTGTAGGAAAAGCAAAGAAGGTACTATATTAATGCTAAAAGTAAAAAAATATGGGGTTTAGTTTTATGAGATAAATATGATTAAGTATTTTTTTCTCTTCTTAATTTTATTCATTAACAAGGAGACCTTGATTATGACATTTAACCAAATCTGCATTTATCTGCGTATCTTTCTGAACACTGGAGGAACAATTGAGTTTGTTTTTAGGATTAGATGAGATAAAAGTGCATGGACAGAATTTTTTGGGAGTAATGGTTCCATAACTTAAGCTGTCTTTTGTCTATTAGTTTATTTTTTGAATTTGAAATAAAGTTTGGAGAAAAAGAAAACCTCAACAGCAATCAGTATTTGTCAGGGTAGCAGTACACTTCACGCTTTTTCACACGACTAGATTTGTTTACAAAACAGCCAATCCTGTCCAGAATAAAAATGTACTAGTGGCTGGCCTCCACTGGATCAAGTTAATTATTTTCAATCTATTTGACTAACTAAAATAGCCTACAGACAATGCTGAAAAATTCTGTAATATCAAGTATGCATTTCAGCTTCCAATTTTAATTTTATAAACATATGCATATACAACTAGAATGAAAACAACTTGAAGCTTTCATTTGGTACCTAAATTCAAACCAGGAATGAAATCAAGTTTAGAAATAGATGAACTACAAGTTAGAAATGTCATGTTTAAATAAAGCATTTTTTAAAAGTCTGAGACAGAGAGAATCTCACAAGTTCCACAGAGGCCTTGAAATCAAATTCTCTGTTTCTCATCTCCCCGCAAAAAACACAAAGACTGAGATGGCTAATTAAGGACCACCCGGGAGAAAGTAGGTAAAACCTGAGAAATTGCTATTATTAGCAATGATCATAAATAACTCATTTCTTGAAAATAGTTGTTTTTATCTGCTTCATATGTAATTATGTATCTTCTTGAGAGCTACCAACTAATTAGAAAAAGTCAAACTCATATTGCTGTCATATATTATATTATATTATATTATATTATATTATATTATATATTAATAATTTTATTATTAAGCCCAGGAAGAGAATCATTAGATCCAGCAAGCGATTCCATAACCAAACCTGGTCTTTTTCTTTGCACAGAAGAGGATAATGACTCATTAAACTACTACCAACCCCACATAGCACCAATTATACAAAAGAGCAAAGAACAAATCAACCTGACAGAAAACTCTCATACCGAAGCCTCAACAAAATACAGAAAACTCTGAAACAGTTATGGCTTTTGTTCGGACTTTACCTGAGGTTGAAGTCACCTCATATACGGAGGGGAGCTCCAAAAACCAACTAACTCTCTCAAAGTAAGTTGAATCTTAAGAAAAAGCACATGGAGTTTTGGCAAACGTTTTCCTTTTTTAAAAGAGCTCAATGGGGATATCACCCCACACAGAGGGACTCCTGAGGGCTCTGGAGACACCCAGGTCCTATATAAGTGGGGATAGCCCCAGAGATTGATGCCTTATCGGTGGGCTCTACTTTGGAATCTGTGCTCCTGAGAGTGACAGTTGGACTCAAATAAGTCCTCCCTGCACATGGTCCATCAGTCCCTTCTATTCAAACCTATATGTGATGCTGGAGTTTTTAGGTGTACTTCCAGAGACTGGAGCCTCTGGCCTACCTATGTGCCAGCTGTGCCTGGAATCTCGGTGGAGCTGCAACTCCTACCCTACAGCTCAATGGACTCATCCAAGTCACCTGGCGA
>JAQZBX010025682.1:0-29393 GCA_029593785.1 Cabassous unicinctus | reverse complement strand
CCCCCCCAGCCCCCCATTCAAGAAGCCGCTCCGCTATCCCAGCCAGCACAGGGCGCCCGGCGCGCCTCGGAGCGCACGATCCGCTCCTTTTCCTGCCCGCTCACTGGACATTATGCGGCCGAGCAGCCGAGCCCCAGTCCTCGTCCTCCGGCTCCTCCTGCAGCCCGAGCGGCTCAGCTCTCGGCAGGCGGTGGCGTTGCTCAGCCGAGCACAGACTGGACCCTCGCGGCGAGACCTCAGCTCCTCCTAAAGTCAAAAGTTGGCGGCGGGCGCCCGGCTCCGCGCGCTCTCCGCGGCCGCTGCCTCGTTTCGCTGCCGCCGCCGCCGCGCTCGCCCGCAGCCAAGGAGGGCAGGAGGGAGGGGGTGGGGGCAGCGGGGGGAGGGGTGGGGAGCACCATGCAGTTTGTATCCTGGGCCACACTGCTAACGCTCCTGGTGCGGGACCTGGCCGAGATGGGGAGTCCAGACGCCGCGGCGGCCGTGCGCAAGGACAGGCTGCACCCGAGGCAAGGTAATGAGGCTCCTGCCCCCGGGACCCCGCCGCCTGCGCCTCCAATTCCCGTCTCCGCGCCCGGGCGGGGGCACCCCGCAGCGGAGGACTTTCTCATTTTCCTCGAAAGAATCATCTCCCGCTTTGCAGCCTCTCCCTTCTTTGGGTCATTCCCAGCCAATTGCTAGGGAAGGGACTTAGTCACCCCTCCTCGCTTTTACCTGTCTCCCCTTCCCCACCCCCACACTGCAAAGCAAAGTTACTTAGTAACTGGGAGCCACCAGATAGCTGCATGTTTTATTTTATTCACGGTACTTGTCAGGATCTGACATTATCTTGTATCTTGACTTGTTCATTGTCTCCCTCCGAATGGTGTATCCTCAGCGCTTATAGCACAGTTCCTGGTTGTTACTGGCACATAGTAGGTCCTCAGTAAATATTTATCCCCTGGTTAGATGTGAAGGGGTTGACTTGAATGGGCAGATCGCTGGAAAACAAGTCAGGACAGCCCCCCTCCCCCTTGGTTTTGAATTAAAACTTGAGCAAGACTGAATTATTGGTTCATGTGCCTATGCTTCTCTCTGCAGTGAAATTATTAGAGACCCTGAGCGAATACGAAATCGCGTCCCCCATACGAGTGAACGCTCTCGGAGAACCCTTTCCCACGAACGTGCACTTCAAAAGAAGGCGACGGAGCATTAACTCTGCCTCTGACCCCTGGCCTGCCTTCTCCACCTCTTCCTCTACCTCCTCCTCCCAGGCGCATTACCGCCTCTCCGCCTTCGGCCAGCAGTTTCTATTTAATCTCACCGCCCATGCCGGATTTATCGCTCCACTGTTCACCGTCACCCTCCTCGGGGCGCCCGGGGTGAACCAGACCAAGTTTTATTCCGAGGAGGAAGCGGAACTCAAGCACTGTTTCTACAAAGGCCATGTCAATACCAAGTCCGAGCACACGGCGGTCATCAGCCTCTGCTCGGGGATGGTAAGTGGGCGCGCGCCTCCGCTCCCGCCCCTCCCTCCCGCCGCCTCGCGCTTCAGCCGCATCCGCTTCTGGAAGACTTAATTGCTCCCCGCCCTGGAGCCCCTCAGTGCGCCGGGTGTCCGCTCCGGCGGGCAGGGTCGCCGTGCAGCTCGCCAGCGGTCCCCGGCTGGGGTGGCTAGCCGTGTGCGAGCGCTTACACTCGCGAGGAGCGCACGCGGCCGCCCGTACAGGGTGCTGGAAGTTTCGGGTTCTCTGGGGCTCCCGATCGCTCGGCTGCGCAATGCTCGGCGCTGCGAAGCAGCCTGGAGCGCGGCTTCCACACTCTGAGAAAGTTGTTGGTGTCGCCGTTCCTGGCTGCAAACTTGGCCGCCCGGGAGCGGAGCGAGCACCCGAGTCCTCAGTGGCCCGTCTTGAGTCGGGGGTGTGGGCTGAGATTCCCGGGGACGCAGAGTTCCTTCCGCGTGTGCTGTCGAGGGAGGTGCGCAGTCCGGAGTCCCCGCGTTCTCTCGGGGCTTTTCTCCACGCGCCAGAAAGCTCGAGGCTCAACAGGATTGACAGCGCGCGGGTCCCATCCCGGGAAGGCGAGGGCGGGCCGCGGGCCCGGGGGCGGGGCGAGGGCGGAGCCTGCGCGGGCGCCGGGCAGTAAGGTGGAATTCGAGGCTGCGCCCTGCCGGCAGGGTGGCCCTGAGGAGCCGGAGGCACGGAGGCCGCCTGGAGAGGCTGCCCGGACATGGTTTCGGCTCCCGTGGGTTTTCCTATCACCCAAGGGGGTTCCAGAGAACCTGGAGGGGGAGACTGTGACGCACCTTTCCCTGGAGAGGGAGGGCGAGAGGGCAGGGCGGCCGCCTCCCGGCGCCGCCAGATAGGCCCTTAGCAAGGGCTCTAGGCTGGTGCCCCGAAACCCTGCCTGCCCCCTCCTTCCCCACCTGGCCTCCAGGGGGGTCCGGGGCATGCGCCCCCTCGCCCCGTGACACCTGAGGACCCGCTGTAAGGTCCTGGCCTGATTGAGGGTGGTCCTTGACTTTCCTAAGGGACCTGCGTTTGTGCAACGCACGTGTGACGCAGAAACTTTCCGGGCTCAGGCTCCCGCAGCGCCAGGCGCCGTGAGCTTGGTGAGGGCTTAGACTCGCCCGGGTGATGCGCTCACCCTCCCCGCGGCACCCACAGCCCTCCCGTCACCTTTTCCAGATACTTACCCGGCGCGTTGCAGTTCGTGGGTTTTCAGAGTTGCTCGCCGGGATGCTGCATCTGTCTCCGCCGCGCGCCAGCCGGGCCGAGTGGGGAGCGAGGCACGCCTGAAGGCTGGGAGCGGGTTGGTCTAGCCTGCTGGGGTACGCGGAAGGGGGCCGCCCCCTGAAGCCCCCAGCAAGGCGCTCGCAGCCGAGGCGCCCAGACTGCGTTGCGGAGCTTGTTCAGGGGTGGGCGGAGGCGGCAGGCTGGCGGAGGCGGAGGGGTGCCGCGGTGAGTCATGGCTGGCCCAAGACGGGGCGAGAGCGCAGGAGTTCCTTCCGTTCCTTGGAAGGTTACCCTGGTGGGCAGTGACCCGGAACCTGAATTCGGTCCTTCAGAGCACCCCCAGATGGGAGCCCCCACTTCCAGGACCGTATGGGTAAGGCTGCGTGTGTGCGTCAAGTTTGTAAACACTCTTTACTCCTCCTCCCTCCCCGCCTCCACATCCCGCTGCATCCGAGTGGCCCCGGCAGTTGTATAAATATTTTGCTGTGCAGGCCCTTCGTTTCTATTGGCGAGTCTTAGGTGGTAACGCGCACGTGGTCTCGTTGGGAACTGCGGGCTGGGGCTTCGGAAAAGACTACCTGGGCTGTGATAAACCCCAATAGTATTGCGTTTAATCTACAATCTGCCTCTCTGGGGATAAAGGTCCTGCATACATCTTAAAAATAATGCACGCTTGGTGGTTGTATCCTCAGCGATGAATGTAGCTCCCAAACTCCCACCCCTTAGTCTTCCTTCTGGAATTCATCTTTCCCCCCAAAACATCCAATGACATTTCTGTAGCAGCAGCAGCATGACATTACTAGTGGCCCAGCTGGAAAACTTGGAAATCTTTGTAACAGGAAATCTTTCACTCTTAGGAATGGGTCGTGAGAGTCGTTGCCTACCCCCCCCACACACACACACACACGTCCCCCAGTTATTTAGGTTCCGTGGATTCCATCCCAGATGTGTCGCTCACCTATTCTTTTCTTAACATGGCCTCATTGCTTATTTCCACCTGACTTCTCTAATCTTTCTCTTCAATCCATGCCACTCACTGTTGTCATATTAATCATGACAATGAACAAGATCACATCATACCTTGCTCACAAACTTTACACACCTTCATCAGGCACCTAAGACCATTTGCAATATACACCCAACTCCACTCATGTCTTTCCTCCACAAATCCTATAGTTCAGGCACTCTGCTTTATGTCCCTGTTTTAGTTTCCTCCTTGCTAAAGCAGATACCAAGCAAAGAGTAGGCTTAAACTATGGGACTTTATTGGCGCAGGGATTTGAAACTAGGAGAAATCCTAATCCAGGCGCCATCAAGGCAATGCTTTCCTTCCTTAGACTGGCATTCTACGCCTGGCTGCCTGCGACCTTGGTCCTTGGCTCCTCTGCACGTGCCATGCACGTGGCAGTGTGCGTGGCAGCCTTTCCTTTCTCTCTGGGTTCCTTGACTTTCAGCTTCTGGCTTTCTGTATCTGAATGTCATTCTCTTATAAAGGACTCCAGTAATAGGATTAAGACCCATCCTATTTGAGATGGGCCATACCTTAACTGAAGTAGCCTCATCAAAAGGTCCTACTTACAATGGGTTCACACCCACAGGAATAGATGAAGTTGACGAGTGTTTTTTTCTGGGGTACCTAGTTCCAAACCACCACAGTCCCTTTCCCTGAATTTCCCTCCCTTCCTAGTCCTACCACACTGACTTTGCACCTTTGGATTTACTTGGTCATCACATCCAGCTTCACATGCTCAAACCATACCCTTCTTTTAAAGTGTAGCTTGGCATTTCTTCCCTAGGAGACCTTGTCCTAGTCCTTCAGACTGATGAACTCTCTTGTCTCTACCTTCATAGACACTTGTCTTTATTTCTGTTATGATGCTTAGTGTGTTCTCCTTTGTATAATTGTCCTTGGTGTACATAATCTATCCCTTTCTCCTTGGTAGGCAGGGTCAGCACCAATTCATTTCCCTTCCATATTGGAGCCTTCTGTATTGTAGGTACATATGCTTAGATAAATGATCACCTTAACCAACTCGTAGGTTAATTCTTGAGCCCAGAAGCTGCTTTGTGAACCAAAAACAAAATTAATATTTGCATCATATTGCTCCCATTTATGGAGTTCTTACTATGTATCTGATGCTGTAATATGTACTTTACATACACATTATTTCATTCAAACCCTCACAACAACCCATTGACGTATTTTGTTGTCCCCATTTTACAGATGAGAACACTGAGGCTTTGAGAGTTTGAGATTTGCATAAGGTCCCACAGCTAATAAGTGGCAGAGTTGTGGTTTGAACCCAATCTTTCTGACCCAGGCTATTAATCACAGGCCAGAGGCTGAGTCTGTGCTCCTAAAAAGAACTTCAAAGCTCTTTTTTTAAAAAGCCACTGAGCTAAAGACAGTATATCTGTGTTCTGGACTCAGCACTGGTAAAATTCAGGTGCTTCTGTGCCACTGAAGGGGAACTTTAGACAAGTCACTTCATCCCTCTGACACCCAAAGGTGCCAGATCTTCACTAGGTGAGGCCCTTTCCCAGTTTCTTACATCCTGTGTCCAATAGGTTTCACACATTGCAGTGTGTTCCCTGCTCAGCACTAAGAGAACATCAGAGTTGTATATTGAAAACAGGCAAAGGTGCCTGTGTGAAAATAAATTTACTAAATGCTCTCTCTGGTGACTAGGTAGCGACTCTTAGTCTGACCACTGTAGAGAGAGATCTCCTTGAACCAGTGGCTCATGAATCATGGGAGGAAAAGCTTTTTAAAAATACAGATTCCAGACCCTCTCCCCTGGAAATACTAAATATGCAGGTGTGGAGTGGTGCCCCCAAATCTGATTAAAGAAAAAAACTTCCCAAGCAATTCTGATGCTAGCTGGTTTTGGGAACAGTTGTCTTAGCTTAGTGGTTCTTAAATGTTATTGTACATAAGAATAGCCCGTATTATGATTACGATTACAATTATGATTTCTGGGCCCTACCTGTAAGCGATATTTTTTTTTAAAGCTTTAGATTACATAAATGTTACATCGAAAATATAGGGGATTCGCATATACCTCACCCCCTCCCCCTCCCACACTTTTCCCCATTAACAACGTCTTTCATTAGTGTGGTACATTTGTTACAATTGATGAACACTTACTGAAGTATTGCTACTAACCATGGTCTATAGTTTATATTATGGTTTATACTTTGCACCACGCCATTTTATAGGCTTTGACAATGTATAATGGCCTGTATTCGTCATTGCAATGTCATGCAGAACAATTCCAATGTCCCCAAAATGCCCCATGTTATGCCTATTCTTCCCTCTCCCTCCCCTCAGAACCTCTGGTGACCACTGCCTTTATATCAATGTTTCAAGTTCTTCTATTACTAGAATAATAATAAGTCTGCTTTAGTCCATAGTTGCAATCCCCCCTTATGTTGGTTCATTCCTCAATCTTGAGGATTTTCCAATTGAGAGGGAGCTTAGATCCCATGGGGCAGACAGGTGGAATTGTCTTGCTTGCAGTTGTAGATATTCTCTGCT
Source organism: Cabassous unicinctus (assembly GCA_029593785.1). Lineage (NCBI taxonomy): Eukaryota > Metazoa > Chordata > Mammalia > Cingulata > Chlamyphoridae > Cabassous > Cabassous unicinctus. The sequence continues at coordinate 23,144 of JAQZBX010025682.1, read as the reverse complement.
TTTTGGGATGGGTGTTGTCCATCATCATCCTTTGGTTAGGTGTCCTGGGTGAGTCCGATGAATTGGAGAGTAGGTGTTGGGGGCAACTCTGCTGAGATTCAGGGCTCAACTGGCATATGAACAGCTGGAAGATTTAAGTCTCTGGGACACATATTTAATGGGTATAGTGCTAATTATAGGTTCAAATAAAAGGGGCATAAGAACCATATGTAGGAAAATTATAAATGAGTCCAACTCTGATACATTGGGGGGATAAGCTATCACATATTCCAAGGTAAGTCCCACTGACAGGGTGCCAATTTCCTGGGGTGTCTGCCCTGCTTATAGTGTCCAGATGTCTCTAGAGCCCTCAGGAGCCCCCCTGCTTGAGGCACTGTTTACAGTGGCAGACAGTGAGATCCTCCTGAGACGTGTATCAGCGTAACCTCTGGAATGACTTCCTGAATTTAATATTTCCCCCTTTGGAGTAAGGTTTTTTCCCAAGTGCATCGCTAGTTGGTGCTTGGTAATAATCCCTCATGCCAGGGAGGCTCATCCCTGGGAGTCATGCCCCATGCCAGGGGAAAGGTAGTGAGTTTATATGCTGAGTTTGGGTTAGAGAGAGGTCTAGGTGATTTTGATGCAGTCAGCAGAACAGATGCAGGTGGAGCTCAATTATTTTAATTTCTAGCAAAATGATGCTGATGCTGCAGCTGAAGTCCAAGGATGGTCATTTCCTTTGTGCCCAGTGGCGGGGAGAAGGCTTCTGGGTTTTTTTTTCCTTGTGGGGAAAGGGACAAGAGAGGAAGAGAAAAGGGCTTGATATCTCCCCTTAAACACTGCCCCACTGGCCTGGCATGGGGAGCTTGTCAGTTTTTTGTAATGTTTGGGTTTGGGGTTGGTAATCGATGGTGGTGATGGTGGCACAGCATTGTGAATGTAGTTAACAACACTGAGATATATATCTGTAGGTAATTAGAAGGGGAATTGTTAGGTTGTATATATGTTGACAAAATAAAATTTTAAAAAAATTCCATAGCACTGCACTACACAAATAGTGAACCCTAAATTAAACCATGGACTATAATTAATAGTACAATTTTAAAATTGTGCTTTCATCAATTATAAAAAATTTTCCACACCAATACAAGGTGTTAATAATAGGGTGGTATAGGGGAATCCTGAATTTTGTGCACAATTGTTCTATACCCACAACTTCTCTAATAATGAAAAAAGTAAAAATGGAAAAAAAACTTATGTGGATTTGGGGAGGAGAGGAGAAAGAGTTACCACTTTCATAGTGCTTAGAATGATTGTAAAAGCAAATTATATCCTGGTTGTTAGAGGCGGAAGGAGGAGCAGGCATGGGGAAGCCTCGTCACCAAGCTCGCCTCACACACTTTTCTTTGGCTTGACCTAGCCACTTTCTCCACGATAAAAGAAGCCACACCAAAGCGCTCCAATGTGATCAAGGCCCTTACTAGGTGCCAGGCACTTTGCATGACTTTACATGCATAACCTCATTTAATCTGCACAACAACCCTTTCCAGTAAGTATTTTTATCGCCAGCTGACAAATGAGGAAGCTGAGGCTCTGGGCTGTTAAGGAACTTAAGGAACTTACTCAAGGTGGGTGGGTAAGTGGTGATGCTGGGCTGTCAGACTCCAAATCCTTGTACAATATCACTTCCCTCTTGCAAAGGGAAGGGATGGTGAGCCAATCAGGTGCCCGCGCTGCAGGTAGCACCATCTCGACTCCATTGTTGTCAATATTTGCTCCCTGAATTTGAACCAATGAGAAAGCATCAATGGACTAGCATTTCCTTCTGGAACTCACACGTGTGCCTAAGTTCTGGTATTTTTGACACACAGAAACACTCTTTGTCAACAGCCTGTAGGAGTTAACATGGTTAGTACTTAAACACCAAGGAAATAGTTGTTAGAGTTGGATTTGGATAGCAGGTCTAATCAAATCAAGCATAAGGTACGGATATGGCAGAAAGTGAAAATAAGCCACTTTTCCCCGTATGTCAGCAGCATTTTCAGTTTAAGCGGCCCTCGTGGGAAACGGATTGGGTTAAGTGGCCCCTCTCTACCTGGCAGTGTTCCTTTGTTTCTTCCCTACCAATCGCTGAGTTACATTAAATCAATCTCTTATCTCTCTTTATTTGCAGCTGGGCACATTCCGGTCCCATGATGGGGATTATTTTATTGAACCACTACTGTCCATTGATGAACGAGAAGATGAAGAGGAACAAAACCAACTCCACATTATTTATAGGCATAGCCAGCCCTCAACAGGAAAGCATGCATGTGACACCTCAGGTATTTGCATCTTGCCTAAGCAGAGATCCCAGCTCTCTGAGATGGCTTAATTGTCATGCTGCAAAGATGTAGACTTTTCACAGTCTACAAAGCAATATCATATGCATTGTCTTTTATTTAATCTTCATGTGAAGTAGTTCTACCCCCTTTGTTCAGATGCTGTAACTTATATTATGTAGCAAATATAATGCAAAGATAGGATTTGAAGTGAAAAATCAGTGACTCTAAGCCCACTATGGGCAGAGCTACTGCTGTTGAAGTTGCTAGTTTTTAGGATTAAGCTTGGTAGTTTCTTGAGGCTGGTATAGCAGTGTCCTCAATCAACAATTGCTTGTTTCCTTTCGGTGTCTTCTCTTCATTTTGGAATTTTTTTTTAACCATGTAAGCTTTTGAAAAAGTCTTACAAATGGAACTTACAAAAAGTTCTGTGTGCTTACTGGAATTTTTCATATCATCTTCAATGCACATTGTTAGCATGTACTGATTTAGCTAATGTTCTGTGGCTTCAGGAAATGTAGGAATGGACCTATGGATTGCATTCAGTTTTCAGTCAAATTCTTGTATGTCTACCATGAAATTTCCTTCCATCCTGGCCAGATGTGTTGAGGCTTTATGCTGACATGTTTGGCCGTTGTCAGGGAAGTGTCATTCTGAGTACCTTGGAAAGCTTATGTCTTTCTGTGTTTCTCGATCTGCAGCCTTGCAGCAACCCTTCACTGTCTTGAAGCCTGGTTGCTTTCCACATGGCGATTGCTTATTAGAACTTGTCACTCAATTTAATCTTATGTTTTAGAGTGTTTGCTAAAAATGCTCCTTTAAAAAAAAATTTTGGATTTCTTGTTTCTAAAACTTTATTTTTCTTCCTGTTCTTAATTTTGAAAACTGCTTCCCCAAATTAAATAGTTTCTCAGGATCTTTCTGACATCTCTAAACAAGACTACATTTGAAGACCAGCAGGGATTTCTTTAAGTGACACACAAATGATCATTTCCATCATCTTATATCTTTATCAGATTGTTCCTGTGAGAGTATAGTGACCTATTTCCTCCTAGAATTATTTTCCTTTAGTATTACATAACATAACAGTGGCTGCTTATAGCCTGGAAGTAGCCACATCTCGGAGGATAGCGTCTTAGGTCTTTGGTTTATTCCATTCGGCGCTCTGGTGCTTTGTTATTACCCCCAGGACTAGATGGAATATAACTAAAATAGTCTGTCAGACCCTCTAAAGGGCCTGGGGGAGGGGGAAGGGAGTGGTGTTGAAATGGTAGTGTACTCGAGACCAAAAGTTACAGCAGCTCTCATGGTGTAAAGACTGCCAGCCATCAGCAAATTTTAATGGACAAGACATTTTATCATGTTATTTTTGACCATGCTTGTAAGACTTCTTGACTTCCCAAACCTGTATTAGCAAGTACAATTTTATACATGTGTATAAACATATGTATATATAGCATGTATGGTTCCAGCCCCCTTCCATCTTATAAATATATCTTTAAAAGATATTCAAATAATATTTTCATTAATTAATTAATTGAACAGTGGCACTTTGTAACATTCTTCTGTCCTAAAGTGCCTCTAAACCAACATTTAAAAACTAGTCTTTGTTACAGTCTTATTTTCTACTGGCATTGTGCAAAGCACTTTACCTGCACTACTTGATTTAATCATTACTAGAAACCTGTGAGGTGGGTACCATTCTTATCTCCATTGTATGTGATAAAGGAGCTGAAGCTTACAGAGATGAAGTAACTTGCCCAAGATCTCACAGCTAGTCCACAACTCCAACCCATGCTTGTCTTCTTTTATTCTATGACTCATTTTTTCTGTGTAGGTGTGATTGTGTGTGTGTGTGTGTGTGTGTGTGTACATGAGAGGATGGGCGGGGGGAAGAAAGTCTTAATACTGTCATTCAAAAAATTATCAGGGTTCACTTTTTAAAATTAAATACCCAAGTCATCAGACATTTGATTTTCTGGGTTGGAGGACAAGTGATGGTCAATTCCTGTTAAAACACAAGGAGAGGGAGTGGATGTGGCTCAAGTGGTTGAGCTCCCCCATCCCACATGGGAGGTCCCGGGTTCAGTTCCCGGTGCCTCCTGGAAAAACAAAAACAAACAACAAGCAAAACAAATTGAAAAAGCAACTCAGGGAAGCTGATGTGGCTCAGCGGTTGAGCACTGGCTTCCCACATACGAGGTCCTGGGTTCAGTCCCCAGGCCCCAGTACCTCAAAAACAGCAACAACAAAACCACAAGGGAGAAAGAAAGCTATAAAATGAAACATGGGACTGTATAGCATAGCAGACCCTCCTGTGAAAATGATTATGATTAACAGTGCATATGTAAGAATGTTTTTCTCTGAAACAGAACAAATGTATGTTAATGTTACAAGATATTCATATCAGGGTGATATTTAGGCAAAAATACAACCAAAGCAAACTATGGACAGTAGTGTATAGTAATATATTAGTAACCTTCCATCGATGATAAAAAAAGAAATATACTAAGTGAAAGAAACTAGACAAAAAGTACTACAGATTGTTTGACTACATTTATACAAATACATTATAGAGATGGAAATAGATTAGCAGTTATGTATGGCAGAAGAAGGATAAAGAGATCAAGAGGTGATTACTAAGGGTTAGAGTTCTCTTTCTGTTTGTTTTTGTTCTTTATGGGGTTTTTTTCCTTCTTTTTCTTCTTTTTTTTTTTTGGAATAATGAAAATGCTCTAATATTGATTGACGGGATGAATACACAAACTTTGTGATTATACCAAATGCCATTGATTGTACACTTTAGATGGATTGTATGGTTTATGAATACGTTTCAATAAAATTGATTTTAAAAAAACAAGGAAGAGGGAATCTTAAAAAGGTGAGGGTTGAGGACAGTGTAAAATGCCTTAATATTTTGAAAATGCTTATTTGGGTTCTAGTCATCATTGATATTGAGGCCTTTAAGTACCAGCCTTCCAAATCTCCAATGCCATTTCTTTTTTTTTGGTTTTTGCTTGCCAGTTACCAATATGGTGTGCCCTTCCTTCACCCCACTTGATGAATCAGGAGCCCAGCAGTTTTGACTGGCTCGTCCAAAAGTTGCTGCTGGACTCTGCCACTCTGGTTTCTCTTTTCCAGCTGCTTCTGCACCCCTTCTTTGAATTCAGATGGAGGAGGCTCAGAACAGTTGAAAAAAACTTTGGAATATGGCACAGTTCACCAGCAACCATTAAAGGGATGGATCAGTAGGTCATAGAAACCTCCAAGACCAGGTAGCCTTTGCTACTTTTGGTGAAAGTAGATGGCGGGTAGGAATAGTCCCTTTTGCCAGGGATGAATAGGGCTGCCTGTAAATGTCAATCCATTCAACTGCAGTGATTTCTGCCCCCAGAGCAGTGGTTGGTAACCTAAAATGAACCTTAGAAGTACTCTGGGAGCCTCGTACGCATGCAGATTCTTAAAAAACAAAACAAAACAAAAAAAACTACCACTCCCAGGCAAATAGAAGAGAGCTAGAATCTGTGGTTTTATCAGGTGCCCCAAATGATTCATATTTTCAGCTAAATTTGAGAGTCTGTCCTGTAGTTGTATTTAAGGCAATAGCCGCTATCCGTCGCATATTGCTTTCATTGTCCTGGATTTGGCTTTCTCTGTCAATGCTTTCTATGTCTCCTGTTTTCATAGTATGATAGAATATTTGAACTGGAGGAAACCTTAGTGGTCCCCTCTCATCCAACAGTCTAATTCTGTTAGACGAGCAAACTGAAATCATGGGGTATTGTTACTTATTGCCAGGAGTGATGTCCTATCTATTCACTATCAACCCATCAGAATTTATGCTTGCCGGAGCCTTGGAGCAGCATACCCCAGATGGAATCCCTTAGTTGCTCGTTTATCAGAGCCTGCACAGAGCAGGGCGCTATGGCTCTTACACTGACTCATGCAGATGGACTATGTCTTGCTCATTTCTGATTCTTGATATATGTCTGATTAATTTCTAGAAAAGATTCTGAGGTAACTTTTATTAAAAAGACACATGTAGAAAGGAGGCTATGACTTCATTTATTCATTCATGCAGGCGTTTATTCATTCACCCATCAAATATTTATTGAGCAAATCCTCTGCTATGAGGATAAAATCAGGAACCATCCTTGTTCCAGTTACTGGTATGACCTCAATCACATTTTCGAGCATAAAGTAAGAATAACACATACCTTCCAAGGTTGTTGTCACGACTAAATGAGCATGAAATTATGAAAGCTCCCAGGATGGTGTTTAGCAGATGGCAATCACTGAATGGTAGGAAAAAAGAAAACAAAAAACGATTAAGATAATTAAAATACAAAATAAAACACTATGGTGAGGGAAGGGAAATTCAAAATTCCAAAACCCAAAGCTAATAGGGTTCCTGAAATTAAGTTTAGGACTTCTTGATAACTAGGTCATAGAAGATACGTGGACTTATTCCACATCACTGTGCCAGCTAGTAGCAGGCTGGGGTTCCTTTCTGTGCATTTAACTTTCCTCTGTACCCACTGCAGCATTTTAAAATTTATTTCTCACAAGTTTCTCTTGGCCCAGTGGCTACCCTGCCTAGATTATCTGTGTCACCATCATTGGTTATGTCTATGCATATACATTTTGGCCACTTGAGTATATCTGAATTTATTTGTGTTTTCATCTAACTTATAAGTTTCTCATGGTTTCAGTTTCCCAGGGGGGAGGCATCTGCTCCCATGGCATGGCCTAGTGACGACAGTGCCCTTTGCACAGTGAGTCCTCAGTGAAGCTCATTTAGCTGACTCCCTGATTGACTGCCCCACACACCAGGGGGCCAAGTGGTGGGCTTAGGGGAGCCATTCGGAAGAGTTTCTTGCTTTTTTAAGCCACTTCCTGCTGATCCTTTGCATCGCATTTCCAGATGAAACCCATATTCTGCTCACAGACATGCTCTGTTTGACCCTGAATTTTGTACGAGAGCATTTGGCTGTTCTCTCAGTGAGAGAGGCATGCTTCCTGGTAGGTGAGCAAGAGAAATGCCTGGGAGAAGGCCAACAGAAGGCTGTTTTGTTTGCCTGGTCCTAAAAAACAGAGTTTTCTCCCTGTTACTAAAATTCCTCCCTCATCCTTCCATCTCAGTAAGGCTAGCAGTTTTTTGTTTTTGTTTGTTTGTTTGAGGCATTTAAGAATTGTATACTTGTTGACCCATCAATGCTACTGCTAAGGAAATAATTGGACAATTAGGCAAAGGTGTTTATGCGAGAAAACTCAGTACAGTGTTGTTTATTATAGCAAAAGACTGGAAACAACCTGCATGCCACGAATAGGGACATAGGTAAGTAAATTATGGGGCATATGCACAGTGGATTCCTATGCAGCTATTAAAAAGGATGACAGATTTTTGTTAACAAATATAGAAATATATATTAAGTGAACAAGCAGGTGACAAACTAGTAGGTATAGAATGATCTCATTTTTAAAAAATGATAAAGAGTGTGTAGGTGTCATGTGTGTATGTAAAGAAAAATATTAGCTGTGAAAATATTAGCTGTGATTATTTCTGGTTGGTAGGAGCATAGGCAGTCTTTACATTTTTATTTTATATGTTTGCTATTTTTTGTAAATTTTTTGCCATATTTTATAAGAGCTTCCTAATCAGACAATGCAGTTAAAAAAGAAATGGCGGTAGTGGCAGGTATTTTGTAGCCTCATGGCACTTGCCATAGGCAATCAACAGCCAAGCATTCATTGGATCTGGTGCCTTTGGACTGGAGATTGACAGGCCTTTATGGCCACTTGAAATCCGTTTGTTTTTTTGAATGAAACAGCCTCAATATACAGACAGATAAAAGTCTTGCTTTGTGGTTGCTTCTTTGGGAACAGTGGCTGGTCAAAGCTGAGGCTTCCTCTCAACCTGGATAAACTGCTTTGTGCCTGAAGCCCATTGCTGGACTATCCTGGGATTACCACAGTTTATTCTCTATTAGGCACCAGGGACTCTGCTGTCACCCCCATTAGGTTGTAGCATCACTTCCTGGTTGGTCTCTCAAGACTGTGATCATAGTGGCTGCAAAATCCAAGCTGATAATTAAAGCCATCATTTGTTGGGTTCTTATTATGTACATGGATCCCTGTGCTAAGTACTTTACATATATTATCATATGTAATCCATTCGCCAATGCTGTGGAGTAAGTATTTTTATCTCTATTTTACAGTTGAGAAAATTACAGCTCAAAGAGGCTGAGTAGCTTGTCCAAAGTCACACAGCTAGTAGGAAATGCCTGAGACTTGAACCCAGATCTGACTCCGGTGTGCTACACTGCAGGCTAAACTGCATTGAAAACACAAATGAAAGCTGCCATCTAGAGAACTCTGTTTTACTTAAGTTTTCAGAGCATCCACTTTGACTTCCATCTAATTTCCAATCCTTAAATGACACTAATAACAGCTAACATTTGGTGAACACATATTGTGTGGCAGACACTATTCCAAGAGTTATCCATAAATTGCTATATTTTAATCCTTTCCTTAACCTCCATTTTGCACATGAAGCACAGAGAGATCCATAAAGTTGACTTGCCCAAGGTCCCAAAGTTCATGAACATACTTTTTGCCACAACCCTTTTGCCTTCATCTAGTTAGAGGATTTCTGGGCATCTGTCCCTTTGTTGATTTTGAAAATGCCTGCCTCCAATTTTTTTTTTACTTTTTAAGGAGGTACTGGAGATTGAATCCAGGACCTCATACATAGGAAGCAAGCGCTCAACCACTCGAGCTACTTCCGCTCTCCCTGCCTGGAATTCGATTTGATATGAGGAGGGCAGCCTGGTACCCCAACTTCCCACCATGACTCTTCCTTTTTCAAGGAAGCCTTTGTGTCTCCAGCAGACGTCTGCTGGGGTGTACACTGTTACACATTAACTTCCCAGATCCCATTAACAGTTTAGCATAGATTAGCTGATTAGATTAGCTGCCCTGAGAGCTGGGCCCAAACAGAGTGAGAGACAGTGCTGAGAAGCCGAGCTCTAAGGGGCTTTAAGGGAACAAGCCTGGGACAGCGTGAGGGTTCCAGGCAGGGACAGAAGCTCCGCTGGCTTTCCAGGCCTGTCTGGGCCCAAGCAGGTCCGTGGGTATTGGCTGCGGGGATGAGGACCCTCTGGCCTCAGCCTCTCAGCCTCGTGAAGATAAAAGCAGGCAACTTTTAAGAAAGCTGCCCTGTGCTGCCCATGTGGAAGCTCTTTTAAGGGTTATCTCATTTCTCCTCAGCAGCTCCCTGAGAGAAAGCTGCTCTGATTATTCCCATTTTACAAATGAGAAAACTGATCTTAGATGAATGAACTTGTATGAAGGGGAATGAGCTGGCATTCCAAACCAGACCCAATTCTAAATTTTTCCCTCATTTGGGGTTTATCTTTTTGACTTAATTTTCTTTCATTTTCTCCTTTTTATTTCTCATCTTAATCATCTTAATGAATCTTTCTACCACTTTTTTGTGTTTTTAAGTATTTCAGTGACTATGTTTAATGAAAGTCAATTTAAGCAATTTATTCTTTTTTATTTTTCATCTTGCTTTTTAAAAAAACATTTTATTATAAACATACATAAAAATTGAGGCAATAGTAAAATGAACCTCCAAGAACACATCCTCATTTAGCAACTAGTAAAATTTTTCCACATTTGCTTCTTATTTTTCTTTTTGCAAGAGTGTTTTAAACTAAACCAGGGAGTCTTGACATTTCCTTTCTAAATACTTCAATAAACATCTCTGAAAAATAAGGACATTCTCTTACATAACTGTAATGTCATTTATCATGGTGAACAAAATTAACAATAATTCCTCTGTATCACCTAAGTAGTTCCTATCTTAAGATTTCCAAAATTTTCCCCAAAATGCCTTTTATGGTGTATTTAGAGCCTGATGCAAACAAGATCTGCACATTAGAATTAGGTGTTATATCTCTTAAGTAGCTTTTCACTTTGTCACTGGCATCAGTAAAATTGCTGTTTTTGGTTTAGTTTGGGTCCACATGACCCTTTTTTCCCTTTATACTTCCTTAACTCTTGGCTTCCTTCATCTTTTTCATCATAAGGTAAGGCTGCAGTTGCAGTGATTTGAACCAGCTTCTAAAAGAGCATTGCCAGCCCCCAAACCCACAGTGGGCACCAAGAACAAAGCCAACAAGCAATTGAACCACTTATCAGAGTAATTGAGTTGAGCACAGAAGGCAGTGTGGTCAGTTTGTCTTTTGACCCTTTGCCTGAAATACCATTGATAGCCCTCATTTTTTTTTCCTGCCAGTAGAAAGAGCCTCAATTTATAGTATTTACTTGGACTACATTTTCTACCATGCCAGGCTTTCACTCATCAGTGTTTTGAAGTCCAGAAAAACCAGTTTGCAGTTGGGAATATAAAGTGGCAAGTTAGGCTTAGACCTGAAATTAGAGTTGATTTATATATGAAATACTTTCCTGCCCCTTCTCCCTGACTCTGCCCCCTCCAGATGGCGCCCTCATCTGACTACTCATTGTCTGCTCCCTGTGTCTGTTCGTTGTCTCTGCTTGTTGTGTCCACTCATTGTCTCTGCTCATCTTTCTTAGGAGGCACTGGGAACTGAACCGGGACCTTCCATGTGGGAGGCGAGAGCCCAACCACTTGAGACACATCCGTGCCCTGCTCGTTGTGTCTGCTTGTGTATCTTGTTCATCAGCTCGTTGTGTTAGCTCGTTGAATCTGATCATTTTCTTTAGGAGGCACTGTGAACCGAACTTCGGACCGCCCATGTGGGAGGCGGGCACCCAATTGTGTGAGCCACATCTGCTCTCCCCCCCTAACTCTTTGATAAGCTTCTGGATCCAGAGACAGCCAAATGTGCCAGTGCTTCATATTTTCAGCCCTAACTCAGAACCTTTCCTGGCCTCCTGCTCACCAAACTTACATGTTCATATTGCTTTGCTTCAGAAACCCACTCACTGCTGATGAAAAAGAGGGATACTAGTACTTGCTAATTTGTTCATCTTTCCAGTAAACCCCTGCAACCTGTTAAAAAGCATGTCCCTTTAGAAAGGACTTAAGAAATGGCAGAGGACTGGTGTCAGATGTTAAAGCTAATGTAGGCAGGAGGTATTTGGGTTTCATCTGATGCTGTATCGGACTCTTCACTTGAGTGGGCTGTGTTTTTGAGGGAATAAGCCCACTCTAATAATTTTTTATCATGCAATTGAAGTTTAACGTTTTTATCCACCAGTGATCCTTGTGATAATCACATCATTGGAGAATCATTATTGTGGCCATTTATGGGTGACCGAGGTCTGTTTACATCTGGCCCAGACTTTTGCATGGAAATTCTGCGTGAATGAAAATCATTAATAAATGTGAAGTGTTTTGAATGTTTTAAAAAGGAGCATGGATAAATGGAAGATGTGATGATTTGTGTACATGTGGGTTTGAGAAGGAGCGAAATGAAATGAAAGGCAAATGTTGTCTTTTTCATTGATCACTGTTTCATATGAAATTAGAATTAGAGTGGGATTTTGAAAATACAGTTGGTCTGCAGTGTGTGGAAAAGTTCAGGCTGATGTGATTGGCCTCAGAATTTCTCTAAGATTTTAATTTTTTGCAAATTTTTTGATTTTTCAATATTTTCTAACCTTTTCTTTTCCTTATTTCTATTAAGGTATAATTTACACGTAGCAACTTTCATCCTTTTTAGTGTACAGTACCGCAAGTTTTGGCAAATGCATATAGTCATGCAACCATCAGACAATCAAGATATAGAATAGTTTCCAGTGCTTCTTTATAGCCTACCCTTCTTCCCATCCCTCACCTCTGAAAACCATTCATCTCTTTTCTATAGCAATAGTTTTTTACCTTTTGCAGAATCTCATGTAAATAGGATCAATAAGCATAGTATGTCTGAGATTCATCCATGTTGTTGCCTCTATCAAGTCATCCTTTTTCATTGCTGAGTAGTATTCTACTGAACAGATATACCACAATTGGTCTGTGGGACATTTGAATTGTTTACAGTTTTGGGCAGTCACAGTTAAAGCTATTATAAACTTTGCATGCAGGTTTGTGGGTGAACATTGGTTTTCTCTTCACTTGCGTAAATATCTAGGAATGGGATTACAGGGGTATATGGTAAGTGAACCCAGTAATTCCACATGGTAAGTTAACTTTATAAGAAGCTGTCAAACTATTTTTCAAAGTGACTGTACCATTTTGCAGTCCCACCAGCAAGATACAAAAGTTCCTGTTCCTCTGTGTCCTCCATCAGCACTTGGTATTATCTTATTTTGTTTGTTTACTTTTTGTGGGATTTTTGGTTTTTAATTTCAGTTATTCTAATAGGTACCTAGTGGTATTTCATTGTGGTTTTAATTTGCATTTCCCTAATGACTATTAATCTTCTTTTCATGTGCTAATTTGCCATCTGTATGTCTTCATTGGTTAAGTATCTTTTCAGACATTTTGCCCATTTTTTAAAATTGTGATGTTTTTATATTTTATGAATTTGAGAGTTTTTAAAATATATTCTGGATATAAGACCTTTTTCAGATATGTAAGGTACAAATATTTTCTTCCAGTCTGTAGCTTGTCTTTTCTCTTAATTTGCAGACACTGGCTTCATACATTTCTTCCTTATTGTATTGAGAGCACCTCACGCACCACAGATTTCATGGGACCACACAGCAGGAAAGCATAGTAGAAAGTGCAGCATAGAGTTTTTTGGCCAAGCCACAGAGAGGTGGAATGGGAACTGCTTATTTAGGATGTTTATTTGAAGCTATTGCTTATGCCAACAGAAAAGGCATGTGTTGTTTTTTTCTAATTGGTATCCAGAAACACAGCTCTCAGTGTCAAGCTAATGGACCTAATAATAGGAATGTATTCTCCTGGCTGATAGGTGCACAGTTATGAAGGAGCCCCCCTGCACACCTATGAATACAGCTATGTTGTCTTAGAGGTGTGTATACAAGGAGAGAAAGACTGAGAGGGACAGAGAGACAGTGAGGCAAAGACAATGGCAGAAGAATTTAGTAATTCCAGGTGCATCCCTGTCTGAGCACATGCTCTGGGGTGAAAGCAGGATGGGCGATATGACCCATTATTCCCCAAACTCCTATTCTGTGCATTGGGGGCAATTTAAAGTTTTCCAAAGGTAATTTGGATTATACATGATTTTTTTTCTTTCAAGTCAACTTCCTAATCCCCACATTTAATGCTATTCCATTATAACAAATCAGGTTAGAGAGAATTGCAGTGTTTTTCAGAAAATATTGTCTATTTTAGCAGGTTCAGAATAAAATCTTCCCAATGAGTAATGGAGTCGCGTACATTGTACCTCCTCGATATTATGTAGCATCAGCCAAAGTGCAATCCTTTTGGGTTGGTCTCTCTCCTTTGGAGTTGTCTGGTCTTCTCCTCCTTCCCACCCGGGCACTTACTGGCTCTTTGGTTATTTCTCTGTGGAGTTTTACCCTTTTTGAATTGCAAGACTTCATTTTTAAATAATTGTTCACTTCTATCTGATAAAGTGTAAGGACTCATAAAATGTTAATACTGGGAGGAAGTTTAGAGAGAACTTCTATTCCATTCCTTCCGGACATGAGGATCAAGGCTCAGAACTTCTTCAGTGGAATGCACAGTCGTGGAGCTGGGAAGAATGGCCCAAGTGGGTGGCAAATGCAGGTCTCCCCTTCCCAGGCCTTTGCTCCTTCCAGGCTGTGATACAAGAAAAGCTTCCATGAGCTGTGACTGCAAAGGGGATGTTCAAAAGTGCAATTCAGTGTGGTTTGAGGAGTGCCTTTGGATTTAAGTGTAAGGATAGTTATGGATAAACTAGTGATAGTTCAGGAAGTTGTCCCCAGGCTATAGAGAAAGATATTAAGCTTTTGATTCATTTAGGGGACCAAGTTGTCACAGCAAGAGCTGTATCATTCAGTATACAGAAATGAAACGAGCTTTTCTAAACTGGACCACGGTGCTGGGGGAAGGTGGCCTACGGTTTTCTGAGTTCCACCTGTGACAGGAGAACAGCAGGCTCCTGGACCACTCCAGTGGTCATTGGAACATGGGCGTAGGGATGACGGAAGGTTTCTATTGCAGACGCTGTTGCAGACGCCAGTCCTCAGTTGCCTGTAAACTGGGAGACTTCCGTATCAGAGGAATGTGTGATCTGCTCCCTAGGAGCTGCTCAGAAGCCTTCTTAAGAGCTCCTGTCCAGCTGCTCTTTCATCTCTGATGTGAGCGTGATACCTAGACCATCACAGGCATCACATTCAGCCTCAGGGCCACCCACGAGCTGCAGTGAAATGTCTGATATGCAAGATCACCAGCAGTAAGTCCGGGAAGCAGTCATTCCAGCAGCCTTAAAACAGTGCTCATCCTCAGTGATAATAGACACCACAGCTAATAACCCTAGAGGGCTTACTGTATTCCAGGACTGTGTGAGCACTTTATGTATATTAAGTCATTAATCCTCCCAGCCACCTTGTTAGGGAGGAACTGTTAGTATCTCCATTTCACGGAGGAGGAAACTGATGCACAGAGAAGTTAAGGTACTTGCCCAGGGGCACACAGTTAGATTCAAGTCCAGGCATTTCTATGAACCCAGGCACATTACATGTATCTTTAATAGTCCTTACAATCACCTAGCACTTTGGAATTCTAACCCTGGCTTTACTGTTGAGCCAACAGAGGGCTGTAGTGACTTGCCCAAGGTCATGCAGCTTGAGTGGGGGGAAGCTGGGATTCCAACCCAGGTTTCTCCAACACTGACCCCAAGTTCTTATCTACCATGCACTGCCTTCTGAATGCACTCATCATACACCTAACACCTAGAATGCACAGTCCATGGAGTAGCAGATGGCCACCCGCCATGGTAGAAATGCCAGCTCCTCTTACTGCTAAGAGATAGAATGAGTCAAAGACAACATTTCAAGGAGACTATTTTGCAGGATATTAATAGCAAGAATAAACAGTGGCTTAGTAAAATACAAGCCAGGGCTCCTTCATCATCTGATGCTACTTTAAATAGATATTCTTTACATATTTTCTAGAGTTATTTAAAAAATCCCTCAATTTTCTCATTTGTGAAATGAAGGTAATGATTGCTGCCGTAGGGCCTTGCTATGAGTTAGAAACTGAGTTAATCCAGGTAAAGTACTTGGTAGAGTGCCTGGCTCATAGGTAAGCACCCAACAAACGTTAGTATTATGATGACTGTCATCTTTATTAAAGGTTTTAGGTGAAGGAGCAGCTGGACTGGTGGGTGAGGAAGGGCCTTTGGGAGCGGAGCCCCAGCTTGCTTGCTGAGTCAGCACATTTAACTCCCCAGTTAGCTGGCTGAGCCCATGCTGGTCTCCCACCACCCACCACCACCCCTTGAACGCCACGAAGCTCCTCAAATGTTTTCTTCCAGAGGCATGTCCTTCTTTCCTGCTCCTATATCTCCAGGGATGTTTCAGGCCACTTCACTTACCCCTTAACCTGGCAGAGATCCCATGAATTTGGCAATTACATGGTTAAACAAATGTACGCAGGTCTCTTAACTGCAAGACCTCTCAAAGGGCTTTTAAATGCTAATGTGCCTAGAGAAAGTCCCTGATGTGAATGCCCTGTAAAGGGTTTTGCAAACCTCCTTGATTTGTTGTTGGAAATATCTTTTGGGAGTAATGTTCTGTAAACCACTCTTAGAGAAAGAAGCCTTGTTCGTATTGTTCATAAAGGTTCAAGCCAGCCATAAGGGGTCTTAGCAGCAGTGGTCTCTTCAGCCCCTGCCTTTGCATCCATTTATGTCACCACTGCGTAGGAAGCAGTACTCCAGACTGGGGCCTTCGCCTTTTTTTTTTTTAAACAGTAAGACTTAGTTTGTTGACAGAGATGGGTTTGGTACTGTGGAGTAGCCAGAGTTCACAGTTGTTTTTAAAGCTGGGAATTGAGGACCCTTTAAAATAAATAATTAATCCTTGCTGAACTTTTGTTCACACACATTAGGGCCATTATACACACAGAGCAATCCCCCATACTCCTTCCCCACCCAGTTTCTGGAAACATCGTTTGTTCTTTATTACTGGAACATTCATTGGTTTTATGGTTGCTTTAGATTTGTGGTTTATCTATTTTTGCCACATCGTGCATGTTTATCCATCTTCCTCTTGTTCTACTGAGTCCCTGTCTGAAAGCTTCATTAAGTAACTCTCTGAATATTCCCCATTACTGGAGAGCTGACTAGAACAAAGAGGGCCAGGAAACTGCAGGGCTTCCACTTTTTGCTCCCCGTAGGTTATCAGCTACTGGAAGCAGTTGAGAGGTGGAAGTGTTTGCTGCATTTACATCTAATTACATCCCAGACTATGTCTTTTCACTACGTCTCAGCATGTGTTTGTTAATCTAGATTGGAAGTTTCCTGGCCTTTCATTCATTTCCTTCCTTCCTCCCTCCCTCCCTCCTTCCTCCCTTCCTCCCTTCCCCCCTTCCTCCTCCCTCTCTTCTACAATGATTTGTTTAGTGTGCACAATATACCAGGGATTGTTCTGGGCATAGGTGAAGAAACCCACAGGGGTCACAGAGAAAGAAGGTGATGCAACAGCATAACTGGGGTGCGGTGCTTCAGACTGGTTCCCAAAGAGCTTTGTCTGAGGAGGTCATGCTCTGACACATAGGAGGTGCTCAATAAAAATTGCATTAAAGAAAGAATGAGTGGGGAGCCAGTGTAGCTCAGTGGTTGAGCACCTGCTTCACATGTATGAGGTCCCAGGTTCAATTCCTGGTACCTCCTTTAAAAAAGAAAATAATGAATGAGTGAGTTAGTTCTTAAGAAATCATCTGGTCCAATCATAATACTAATGGCTACTGTGATTGAGCTTTCACTCAGAGTACTGGATGCAGTACCTGCAATAACAGTTCATTTAATCTCCACAACACCTCCATGAGGTAAATATTCCAATCTCCTCTTTAAGAATGAGGAGATGGAGATTCCTCTGGTGAAGTAACTTGCCCACAGCTGGTGTAGCTGGAATCAGGATTTGACTCTAAACTTGTAGGCCAAGCTACCGTTAAGGATGCTCTTTTGCAATTATTTGCTTGATGTGGATCCCCTAGAATAGATACGTTCTTATGGTGTTGAAGTTGTCCTTGGCTAATTAGGAAGCTGAAAGGAGAGGTGTAGGGAAAGTAGCCATTGACTACCGAGCCATATGCTAGGATATTAGTTCTCAAACTTTTGCCTTTAGAATCTCCTGTAGGGCTTGTGAAAGTAGAGATCTCTAGAGTTGTTGATTCACCAGGGCCTGAGGATCTTTTTCTAACAAGTTCTCAGATGCACTTTGAGGACCAGTCATTCATTGAGCTATCCATTTTCATCTATCTG
Organism: Cabassous unicinctus; assembly: GCA_029593785.1. Taxonomy (NCBI): domain Eukaryota; kingdom Metazoa; phylum Chordata; class Mammalia; order Cingulata; family Chlamyphoridae; genus Cabassous; species Cabassous unicinctus. The sequence continues at coordinate 5,467 of JAQZBX010025682.1, read as the reverse complement.
CTATCTATATATCTATCACCTAGTTACTGTCTGTTATTTTGGCATCTTATCAAGTTGAGAGAGGTCAGAACAGAAACCCCTGTGTTGTTCAGTGGTGGTGGGAGGGCAGGAGAGGAAGGTGGATTTGTTGGTGGCCTCCAGCTTCCCATCCCCTTCCCTTTATTTTTTTAAAATTTATTTCTTCCCACCCCCTTGTTGTTGTTTTGATTTTTTTGTTTTTTGTTTTTTGTTTTCCATTTGCTGTGTCTGTCTGTTGTGTGCTGGTCTTTTCTTTTTAGGAGACACCGGGAACCGAACCCTGGACCTCCCATATGGGAGGGAGGCACCTCTACTCCTTGACCCCTTCCCTTTAGCACTCTGTGATGATGATGGTGCTTATTCTATTTAGCAACTTTTCCACATGTAGCGAAGTAGAAGACTCTACCAGTGGGCATGACATATTGGGGTCAAAGTTAAGCCATGCTAGGAAATAAACTTTTATAAAGAGGGGATATATTGTACACTACAAGTAAAATAGCAGTAGCTAATAATTTTTCTCTCGTTAAATATTACCTGCATTCTTCCTGTGTGCTGAACACTGTGCTAGGGGTGTTTTATGTATTATCTCTTTTAATTCTCACAGTAACTCTTTGAGGAGTGAGTTGTTATTCTCCGAATTTTACAGATGAGGAAACTGAGGCTTTGAGACGGTAAGAAATCCAAGAAGGGGCAGCTGGGGTAGCATTAGAACAAGGATGCAAACCAGGGTTGGGCCAACTCCTGAACCCAAATGGGAACCACTAAGGCTTCCTGCCCGACCCTCCCTCTCCCTGTCGAACCCTGTGGAGCAGAAAGGGAACTTGCTTAAAGCCTTGCTCTTTTTTTCTTTTTTTTTTTTAATATACTTTTTTTTTTAAAGATTTATTTTTTTATTCCCACCCTTCCTCCCCGCCACTTGCACTTGCTGTCTGCTCTCTGTGTCCATTCGCTGCACAGTCTTCTGTGTCTGCTTGTATTCTCTTTTCGTCTTCTCTTTAGGAGGCACCAGGAACCGATCCCGGGACCTTCCGACATGGGAGAGAGGCACTCAATCACCTGAGCCACCTTAGCTCCCTGGTTTGTTGTGTCTCCCATTGTCTCTCCTTTGTGTCTCTTTTTTGTTGCATCATCTTGTTGCATCAGCTCTGTGTGTGGGCCAGCTTGCCACATGGGCCAGCTCGCTTTCACCAGGAGGCCCAGGAACTCAGCCCAGGACCCTCGATATGGTAGATGGGAGCCCAATCGCTTGAGCCACATCTGCTCCCCTTAATATACTTTTTTTTTAAAAAAAGATACTTAGATTATGTAAATGTTACATAAAAAATATGGGGGATTCCCATATGCCCCGCTCCCTGCTCCTCTCACATTTTCCCACATCAACAACATTATTCGTTAGTGTGGTACATTTCTTACAATTGATGAACATGTTTTGGAGCATTGCCACTAAGCGTGGATTATAGTTTACATTGTAGTTTACACTCTCTCCTGTACAATTTTGTAAGTTATGAGAAGACACATAATGGCCTATATCTGTCATTGCAATGTCATTCAAGACAATTCTAATGTCCCCAAAATGCCCCCATATTATACCTGTTTTTTCCCCCTCTCTCCCCTCAGAACCTCTAGTGGCCACTGCCTCCTCATCAATGATAAAAGTTCTTCCCTTGCTAGAATCACAATAGGTCTATAGTAGAATAACAGGAAGTCTACTCTAGTCCATCATTCTTTCCCCAGTCCCGAGAATTCGGGGATGGTTATGCCCATTCCATCTCTAATTGAGAGGGGCCTTCGATCCCATGGAGCAAATGGATGGGACTATCTTATTTGCAGTTGCAACTCTCTCTGTTCCTTGGGATGGTTATTGTCCATCATCATCTCTTTGTTAGTTGTCCTGGGTGAGTCCAATGAACTGGAGAGTAGGTGTTGCAACTCTGTTCAAATTCAGGGCCCAGCTGGCACATGGACAGCCCAAAGATTTAAGTCTCTTGGTCATACACCTATCAACTCTAGTACTAACTATAGATTCAAATAGAAGGGTCAGAAGAGCCATGTGTGGGGAAAACACAATTGAGTCCAACTCTGTCACACTGGGGAGCATAAATTCTAAAGTAGGGCCCACTGGCAGGGCACCAAACTCCTGAGCTGTCTGCCCTGCCTATAGTGTCTGGATGTCTCCAGAGCCTTCAGGAGCCCTGCTTTTTGAGGCAATATTTACTTTGGCAGTCAATGAGATCCTGCTGAGATGTGCATAAGCGTAACCTCTGGAATGACCTCCTGACTCACGTTGAAGTCTCTTAGCCATATAAACTCATTTGGGTCAAGGTCTTTTTCCAGTTGCATTGCTCATTGATACTTGTTAGTAATCCCTCAGTGCCAGGGAGGCTCATCCCCAGGAGTCATGTCCCATCCCGGGACATGTGTGTGTTTATGTGCTGAGTTCAGCTTATGGAGAGGCCACACTTGAGCAACAAGGAGGCTCTCAGGAGGTAACTCTTAGGCACCCTATATTACAAGGCTAAGTTTCAATTTCAAAAGTAAAGGTTCATAAGTACAGTCATCAATATCAAGTGCCCTTCAATTGTCCATACTCCTTTACTAGTCACTGCCCCTGTACTCGAGGAATTCTTGCTGTTCCATTAGCGAATGTGGCAGAGCTCCCCAGGATGGGAATTCATTATTCTTTCGGTTATTGTGTGAATCTCCACCCACTGTGACAATGCCCCATGAACACTTCATCACATTTATATGCCTTATAGATATGCCCCAGGTGAACCTCCTCCCACGCATCCCCCATCACTGACACCCTGCACCAGTGATCCTCCCCTCCCACAGTTGTAACCTTTCTGTGATCTAAAACTTCTTCAAAACTGAAGCAACAAAATAATCAAATACATTTAATAGGAAAATGAAATAATAATGATAGTTTTAAAAATAACAAATAAAATACAAATTTTTTTTTTAATTTGGAATAATAAAATTTTAAAAAAATTTGACATTTCTTTCATCACTGTAAGATCTGTTGTTTTGTATATATAGTGACACTTTCTTCCATTTACTCCCTCAGTGTCTTATTTTTTTTCATTTTGTCTTTAAAGAAGTTTTAGGTTACAGAAAAGTGATGTACAGAATATAGGGGATTCCCAAATACCCAACATCCTCCCCCTTTTCCCCTTTCCCCTATTAATTACATTTTACATGTGGATGGTTCAGTTGTTAAAATTGATATACAAATATTGAAATATTGTTAGTAACCATGGTCAATGATTTACATTATAGTTTACATTTTGGGCCATATACTTTTATAAATTTTGATGAGAATTAACATGGCTTGTATCCATCATTACAATATCATGTAGAACACTTCCATCGCCCCAAAAATGCTTTATCTATTCTATTGTTTTATCTATTCTATTCCTCCCTTCCCTTCCCCTTGGGACCCATGGCAACCACCCAGCTTCACTCCTTGAAGAACAAGATTCATAGTTACTTGCAACAACATTGAGGGCTTGACATACTGGCCTGTCCTCCCCTATTAGGCACCGCCTATGCTCTCGAGAAACTCCCTTCCCTCTATTTGAGAACATAGCAGGACTCCCCAGGATGGGAGTCTAACACTTTCCTGCTCATTATGTGGGTCTCCACCCTCTGATACAACACACTATGACAAGATGAACACTCACATACTCCCTAGAAGCCTGCTCCAGGTGTGCCCTGTCCCGTATGCCCCCCACCTCCAACACCCTAAACCAGTAACCCTCCCCTGCCATATTTGCCAGAAAAACATTCCCAACATTGTAGTTTCAACTACATACCTGCAAATCCCCAGAGTTCACCTGCTACCTCCCCCAACCCTCCCTCCAGTTCCATGGACAGTTCAACCCACCCTCCCTGCCCTACCCCCCTCACAAACCAGCACCGCCCATCCCAATAACATCACTGTACCACTGTCATGCCCATCTACTGCACAACTACACCCTTCCCCCTTCATCATAGATTTTGACCATATGAACATTGGTAAAGCCTTGCTCTTAGCTCCTTCCTTTGGCCTTGTGCTGTGATTCCTTGGCCCACTGAGACCACGAGGTCACAAGGAAATTCAGTTAAATTGTGATAAGCCTTATGAAAATAACCATAATTAACTTCCCAACGGTTAAAGTTAACATCCCAATCTCCTCAGCCCAACCCAGTTGGTGTGAAATATTTGGATGAGTACAGCTGAATAACAACGCCTAGATGCCATTTTTAAAAATAATTCCAGTTATTTAATAATGTAATGGACATTTTATTGTATTACGATGTGATGTGAAGCTTATTTAAAACAGTTTTACCAATAAATAAGCAAATGTTGTTTAAGTTTTTGGCTGTGACATTTTTAAATAATGATACCATCTTAAATTTTTATAATACTTTTTACGGATTGGGCCTAAGTCTTATTCTTGTTTTGTTATTGTCATTGTTGTTGTTTATTTCAACTCACCTAGCCCAGTACCTTGCATAAAACAGATACTTAAGAAATCATTTTCAAATGCAATTTATAATTTACGAGGAATTTTGTATACACTTTCTCGTTTAATTCTCACCATCACCTTAAGACAGAAGCAGGTATTTATATGCCCATTTAATAGGTCAGAAAACTGAGGTCCAGAGAAGTGCCTCAGAAAAGATTCTTTAGATGGCAAGTAGCCGATTGAAACCCAGGCTTCAGAACATCCAGCTTTGTAGTTACCACTTTTCAAATATCCTACGATTGGGTTTCAGAAATGAAATTAGGCACACTATTTGCTCTATTTACTAGTATAAACAGCTTATGTCTTTGAAATAGTTATTGTAAGCTAGAAAATTGTTTTTAATAACTGTCACTCTCCCACTTTTTGTGACTTTATGACTGGTAAAAATAGTAAAATAATAATAATCCCCCCACCACAGTATTTATTGGTTCTTTCCTAGGTGCTAGGTCTTATGCTAGCACTTTACATGCCTGATCTCCAATTATTTCTCCAAGTGTCTCTGTGAAATAGGTACTGTTCCTGCTTTAGCTTTGTACGTGGGAAAACAGAGTGAGCTCAAGTTGTTTATTTGCCCAAGGTCAGATAGGACTTGAATCAGATCTTGCAGCTTCAAAGCACTAGTTCTTAGAACACAGGCTGTTTGTAGTGGTATAAGCATCACCATGTCCCCTTTGTAGTCATCAAGGCTGACACACTTGTAAAGGCCAACACTAATGCATGGTTTTTAGAATAAAATGTGAGGACGGTAGCATCTGTGATATGGCCTTAGGAAGCACACAACCACCAGCTGAGGCTTTCTAACGTGCCTAAGTGTGTTTACATGTTCATGTGAGGATTCAAAGTGTAAAATATTTCCCTTTTCTCTGAATGCAAATGTGCATTTGCTTCGTGGAGATATCAACATGCTATTTTAGGATTGGAACTAGGCCTGGTTGCTCATA
>JAQZBX010025681.1:0-29390 GCA_029593785.1 Cabassous unicinctus | reverse complement strand
TTAATTAAATGTGATCTGTCCAGTCCATGAACTAGCATTCTAACTTTGCTATTAATCTACTTTAAATGTATGAGACTTTCTTGTGAGAAATTTTATTGATTATATTTCTACTTCTGAAGAGCAAGGTGGTAGAGATTTAACTGCTCATGAAGAAAGGCACTGTTTTCCCTTTCTTGGCGCTGGCCCTGTGGCAGTTTGATATTGTTTATGAATTCCAAAAATAGATACTGGATTATGTTTGTAAACTGGTCTGTTCCTCAGGGCATATTAGATTGCATTAAATTCAGAGGTTACACTTTTACTTGATTAAATTATGATTAAGGCTTTGTTTGGGCCACATCAGTAGGATATTGAGTCCCCTCCCCTTTGGTGGGTGGGGACTCACAGAGAAAATAATATGCCAAAGGAGAGAGTGGGAGTTTTTTGATTCTGGAGCCCCTGGAAGTAAATATACAGGAGAAGAACACAGAGGAATAGAGATTGTTCCATAGACATGGCAGAGGCCCTGGGAAAAGAAAGAGCCTGAGAGCCTATAGCTGCAGCTGAGCCTGGAGAGAAACAAGTTCTGGGAGAGAGGCAAGACTTATCCCAACCTACAGCTGATATTGGAAGAAGCTGGGACCCCGGAGCCTTAAGAGGAAGAGGAAGGCTGGAACCCTCACAGAGACTGGCAGCCATCTTGCTCCAACATGTGGCAACAGACTTTTGGTGAGGGAAGTAATTTATGCTTTATGGCCTTGTGACTGTAAGCTTCTACCCCAAATAAATACCCTTTATAAATGCCAACAGATTTCTGGTACTTTGCATCAGCACCCCTTTGGCTGACTAATACAGGTCCCAAAACTAATTTTAACAGCAATTAATATTTTGATACTTACCTGTGTGATACATAGCCTCTTTGCAAGGGGAATTTTTAAGCTCTATACTGAATCTTGCTTGCCCAGTGGCAATTGTTTTCTTGGTCATTGGCTTGCTTTCATTGCTTTTTCTCTTGGAAATAGTAGCAAATGGGATATTTTGGGTATACATAATATGCTTAAAGAGATGGCTCATGAGGACAACTAATTTCCATCTGCCCAAAGACCAAGTCACAGAGTTATAAACCTTAAAATTAATTCTTATTCAATTAATAGTGTTTAAGTGCAACCAGGCAAAATCATACCCTAACTTCTTGAGCCATATCTTTTACACAGAAAATAACATAGTGGCAGATTTAGACATGTAAAGCAAATGGATTACAAATAAATAAATAATGCAGCTGAGAGTGTATTAATGTGGAAATTATAAATACATACATTAATTGACTATATGTTGGTAATAGAGAAATCATGTATATGTAATTTTTCCCATCTCAAAAGCTTACACATTGCATTTCCAAAGCAGAGAGAATACCTGCTAGAAGCAGGCTTTTACCATCCTTTCAACTACTCCTCTTCTCAAATGTATTTTTCCACACTTTGAATCACATGGATGTTTTTAGATTTGTTCATTATCTCAACTTTTTTTTTCTAAGAGGAAAAATGAGGCCTCCTCAAAATGATTAAACTAGGAACATTCAGAGTTGAGAATGGAACCAAATTTTATTAATTTATTGATTCAAGGAGAGTATTGAACACCTACTTCATGCCAGGAATATTTGCTCTTTTTACCACACTGCTTCTGTAAAGATCAGGTAAGACTGTAGTTTTATTAGAAATGTGTAATCATAAGCTAATAATGTAATTTGTGTCTAGTATATGACAGATTTCACATCTTGGTCAATGTGAGAGCCTTGCTAATGATGATACCTCTGAAGAGGATTTGCAGGAGCTTCCCTGCAAGCTGTCTGGCAGAGATGAGGCAAGGACAGATGGTGAGCAAGGAGACCGGGGGCCAATGAGCACTTACTGTCTCCCCAAGTGTTTCCTTTGGAAGAAAAGAGACACTTTTCCCAAAAAGTGAGCATTAAAGGCAAAAGAGAGAACATAGAATGAGGCGTAGGAATTGCAGATAATGTCTTCCTGATCCAGGCAGCTTCATGGGCATGTTACTTTTGCAGTCACACAAGTTCCTGTGCTTGGTTTGATGCTCTGCTGTCACTGTCTTAATAATCTTTAACATGAGGTCCTGCATTTTCATTTCACACTGTGCCCTGCAAATTAAGTAGCCATCCTACTTCTAGTTCTCTTAGCCTCACTCCTCCACAATCTGACTTTCCTCAACTTTTCCCACTCTCTTTCCACATGGCCCTCCTGTATCTAAACATATCCTTAACAAAGGCTTGATTTGTATAATAAATTTTTCTTCTGAAATTGAACTTCCAGTGAACTTGTTGGGAAAAATTAAATACTCTTGTATAACTTACTTTTTTTTAAGATTTATTTATTTATTTATTTTATCTACCAACCCCTTTTCCCAGATGGTGCCCTCGTTTGCTCGCCTACTCCAGGATGGACCAGAACTGAACCGGGACCTCTCACATGAGAGGTGAGTGCCCATTGGACTAGCCACATCCACTCCCCGTGGGCTGCAGCATCTACTGGCTTGTGGCCTCTGCTTGTTGTGGTGGGGGCGGAGTCTAGCTCTGTTGAGGCAGTGTCTAGCTCTTACAACTTACTTCTAATAATACTTGAAGACACATTTAATAATATTTGAGGACATGTGTCTATATCAGTAAAAAGAGATCTGTCTTCTTGTTGTTTATTTTGTTTTGGGTTTTTTGTTGTTTTTTTTTTTGAGGTCTGGGGCCAGGGATTGAACCCAGGACCTCATATGTGGGAAGCCGGCACTCAACCACTGAGCCACATCAGCTTCCCTGAGATGGTTTTTTATCTGTTTTGCTTGTTGTTTGTTTTTGTTTTTTCAGAAGGCACTGGGAACCGAACTTGGGACCTCCCATGTGGGAGATGGGCATTCAACAGCTTGAGCCCCATCCGCTCCTGCCTTGTTCTTTTTTATAGCAATAAAACCCATATGGAACAAAGATATTCCCACTGGGAGACCCCAATCCCCTAGAATCTGATTAAACCTGGCCCAACCCAATTCCACAGTCCTTTTAGAGAAACCCCTTGGTTTCTGCTTGCTCCTTTGCTGACTTCTTCAGGATCCTCCCTGTCATGCTTCTACATCTGCATAGGATGCCTCTGCACCACACTCGTCCAGAATGAAGGTCTCAGCTTCTTCACCCATTTCACAAGACATATGGTAATATACATTTTGTGGTGTGTGTGTGCATGTGTGTTTTACTGAAGATTTGAGCGTACTCAGGCTGAGGGGAGAAGTCCACATCAGGGGATGTGAAGTTATCTACAACCTTGTGATCTCATGTTCCCTTTCTCTCTCATCCTCCTCCTTTCTCCAAAATAACATGGTAATTTTCGCCAGTATCAAGGATCTCACATTCTACCTGAAGGACATTCCCAACCAAGTATAGTTCCCATCCTAAGAGAAGCATTGATTAAAGCAATTTTTCCTTATGATTTACATTTTATGATTTTTTGAAATTTTATACAAAAGATAAAGTGGCATCAAAATGATCTGCATTTTTAAAACTAGGCATGAATATGTATTCCAAATATTACGTCTCATTCATTCTGAAGTTCTTTGTTTTCCTTTTTTCCTCTTCTCTCCTTTAAAAATATTTGTAAGTTATAAAAGAAATTTTTGTTTCTGAGTCACAGAGAAATTTATTTTCTCTTAGGAAAAGTGTGAATGAAGTGCTGTTATTTTTCCTTTTTTTTTAACAAATAAGTTTTATTTATACATATTAATAAAGCATACAATTCATCCAAAGTGTACAACCAATGGTATTTGGTATAATCACATAGATGTGAATTCATCATCTCAACCATCATTAGAGCTTTTTCATTATTTCAATAATAATAATAATAATGTATTTTTAATATTAGAAACTTGGCAAGAAAATATATTAAAGTTCAAAACAATATTAGAAAGCCCTCTATCCATCAGTTTCCATCATAACATATATGTTAATTAGATACATTTCATAAGTATTATATTTTAAAGAGATGCTTCCATGTCTATGAGCATATTTTCAATTTACTGCTCACCTTTGCACTTATTTACTCAGACTCTGTTGATCCATACCACTTAATTATAAATATGCATTTTGATAATATGTTTGATCTCATTATGCAAATAACTTTCCCAATGTAGTTGCTTAAGAGCATCAGGGAATCTGCTGAGAGTCAGGTTGAATGATTTACATACTGTTCTGCATCAACACATATTCATGCATGGCCAGTCATTTCTTTCTCTTTATTGGAAACTAGCCAATTAGCCTATATATAATTAGTTTGCATATCAAGCAAATGAACTATTGAATGAAAACACTATACAGTGTAGTACCTATTAAGGGTCAATTTGCTAGAGTAAAACAAGCTCATAAGCCCTCTCCCCCTGCCCCTTAAATCCAAATAAAAAGAACAGATAATTTCTAAAATTCAGAATACATAGTAATCTCACACCATATCCAAAAAGTAACTTAAAATAGATCATAGAGGGGAGTGGATGTGGCTCAAGCAGTTGGGCACCTGCTTTCCATATGGGAGGTCCCAGGGTCAGTTCCCGGTGCTTCCTAAAGAAGACGAGCAGACACAATGAGCTGACACAATGAACTGATGCAATGAGCTGATGCAACAACCAGACACAATAAGCAGGGAGCAGATGTGGCTCAAGTGGTTGGGCACCTGCCTCCCACATGGAAGGTCCCGGGTTTGGTTCAGGTGCCTCCTAAAGGAAATAAGCAGACAAAAATCAGACACAGTGAGCAGACACAATAAGCAGACAACAAGTGGAAACAATGAACAGAGAGATGAGGGAGTCATCTGGGAGGGGGGGAATAGATCATAGACCAAAATATAAAACCTAAAATTATTAAACTTAAAAAAAAACCATAGAAGAAAATCTTTGTGAACTTGATTTAGGCAAGAATTTCTTAAATACAGCACCAAAAGCACAATTTGTAAAAGAAAAAATTTTAAATTGGACTTACCAAAATTTTAAAAATTCTACTCCTTGAAAGAGAATGAAAGGATAAGGCATATATTGGGAGAAAATATCTGCAAATCATATAGTTGATAACTATCATTTAGAATATATATAAAGAAATCTAGAACTCAATAAAAAAACAAACAACTCAATTTTTAAATAGGCAAACGATTTGAGCAGACATTTTACCAAAGAAAAGTATATGGAATACAAATAAGCAAATGAAAAGACACTCAACGTCATTAGTTATTAGGAAATGTAAATTAAGCCACAATGAGTTATCATTGTAAACCTATACAAATGGCAAAAATTAAAATGTGCCACTTACCTGGGGCCCAAACAGGGCCCCTTCAATATCAATGTAACAGGGATTGTACTGCAAGAGGGCTCAACATCTAGATTTTTCTACCCACATGGGACAAAATTGCCAAACCCCTAATCCAGAGTTCTTAACCAGAGTTCTAAATACCCCTACAAGATCTATGATTGGGCTTCCAAGGGACCATAAACTTCCTAAAGTTATAAATAAAATGGCATGTGTATCTGTATATATGCACTTCTTAACCAAAAGGAAAAATTTATAGTTTGTAAATTTTTAATGGTGTCTTTGAACAATAACAACAGAAACAAAAATGTTAAGAACCCACCCTAACCAATAGCCTAATTGGGCCAAGCAACACAATGACCTTAGATATGGCAACCATGAAGTCACTGGATAGGAAGAAATATAGGTAAAAATAAGTTCCCTTGGAACATAGCTCAAAATAAAAAACTATGAAGCTCATAAGGGAATCCTTGCCATGTGCGATAGTCAATGGACCCATACATTGGAAGAAATCACAAATGATAAAATATAAATAAGATAGCACTCTGCATTTAAAATAGATTTATCAGATAGATACAGGAGTAAATAGTGTTCTTGAAACAAGAATAAAACATTATCAAACAAGAGCAGGAATATATATATACATTTGATTTTCTGGCAATTAGGTATTCCCCATACAAAAAAGCAGAAGCAGGATCTGGAGAGAAGGACGTTGTTCCAGGGAGGAAAGAAAAAGAATTTCAAAATAGGTATAAATGGAAATTTCATTTCTGATATGTGTTTGCATACTACGTACTACTATTCTTTCACTTTTACCCTTACTTTTCTCCAAATGGCTTACTACTCCCCAAAGCTCTCACCTAAAGCAACTTAACCAATTTCTGATTTGTACCTGACATTTAACAACATACCTTATTGTGTGTAGATCATTGGCCTAAATGATAGAGCAAGGGGGTGAAAGGAAAAAATATTTTTAAAAATGCAACCTTCATTCTCTGCAATATGACTTGATCACCACTCAATTCTGAGAAGGAAAATCTATTGGCCGGTGTCTTGGGTTTATTATTTGTCACAAAGAGCCATGCCCCAGAATCTAGAACTACCTATTTCTCTGAACCTCATAACCCTTAAACCAGATGCCTTTCCCTAGAATTGATTGGTTGGAGGAGAAAATTGCAAAATAAACACTCCTTTAACCTTTATTGGATAGAATGGGTACCACCCAAGGATGGTTTTAGCAATAAGATATGGAAAATCAAATCTTCATCCATGTGAGGAAAAAAAGGAATGATAATAACCTCTTCTGAAGAGGAAACTAATAAGTAATTTAACATTTTTTCATGTGCAGACAACAGGAGATAAAGAGGCTGATGGTTGGTTGCCTCTCAAAATGCATGTTTGTCTCCCTGTGGGATGACAAGAAGACTATCATTAGTTTTCTAGGGCTACTGTAACAAATTGCCACAAAGTGGGTAGCTTAAAATAGCAGAAACAACTTTGGTTTTGACTAGAAGTTAGAAATCAAGGTGTCAGCAGGACTGATTCCTTCTAGAGACTCTGTGAGACAACCATTCCATGATTGTCTCCTAGTTCATAGTGGCTGCCCATAATCTTTTGTGTTCCTTGGCTTGTAGATGCATCACTCCAACTTTTATGGAGCAAGGGCTTGCTACTCAATGTGCAAAGAAGTCAATACAGTGACACCAGGATTCAAGAAAATAAAGACTTTTATTACAAGGTGGCCTAGTAAGGAGACAGGAGGGGAAAGCTCAAATTTTCTCCCTGAGTCTAAAGTGTTTAGGGTTTTTATGGGATTAAACAAAGGGAGATAGAAATAGTGATATTGGCAGACATTGATTGGTTATGCTTCAGTTATGGTTAATTGGGAGTGTACAAGTGCAGCCCTGAAAACCCCTTGAAAACTAGGAATGGAAATAAGTTAAACAAATAGACTGTAATGGAAGGGCAAGCATCTCATTTTGGAGTTGTAAACTGCTCAGTTAACATAAGATAAGAAGTAAAGGAATGGAAATAAGCTAAAATACCAACCACAGTTACAACTAAAAGAAATAAACCATAGTTACAAATAAAACTGCTGTAGTCAATAGTTACAATCTCCCTTATGTTTGTTCATTTATCAATCTTGAGGGATTTGGAATGATGACTGCTCTGTCTGCTTCAGGCTGAAAAGGGGCACCATTATGATTAGGCAGAATAATGGAATTGTTTTGCTTGTAGTTGAAGATACTGCTTGCTTTCAGGATGGGACTGGTCCATTTTCATTATTCTGTTGTTCTAATTTTACAGAGTTGGGATAAAATGCAAAGACAAAGCTTAAAGAATAAGATGCTAATAATGATCAAAATTTGGAGAGATACTCCTGTTTGTATAATAGTTCTGAACTATTCCCTATTCCTGAAGGGAGCCAACTTAATAATTCAAGTGAGAGAGAATTTGTGTCTATGGTATTAATTTGATTTTTCATGTAAGTGAGTATTGTTGTAATATTAGCAGATTCATCAAGTATAAACGTACAACATTCCATTTTTATTGTAGCACAGGTTCCTCCCTGAGAGGCAGTGAGGATGTCTAAAGCCGTTTGGTTTTGGAGAACTGCTTTGCACATAAGAGTGACCTCCTTGTTTAATAGAGAAATACCATAGAGGCTATCATTTAGGAATTGCCTAATAAATTTATTTAGGGCCTCAATACGAATAATGACATCTTCAATGCCTAGTGATGGAACAAATCAGACTGCAAGATGATCATACCAATGGAATATTGATTGGTTCCACCTGGCTTTTAACAGGAGTAAATTGGCAGTGGTGGGGAGAAATACTATTATGAACGGTTCCTTGGATCCATAGCAACCCTAATGTACATCATTCTATCCAATCTGGGGGCAACCAGGACCCATAGATTGGTACCTCATATCCATTGAGTTCCATTTGGAGCAGCCCAATAAATGCCAGGTTGTCTTAACCAATCTGTCCAAAACCAGTTGCTTTCTCACAATATAATGGTTTGTTGGCCTAGTTCATAGGGTATCTAGCCTATTTTTCAGGTGTAACACAATTATGCTGTTGAGAATGATTCCTTTGCTCCCAACAAAGAGGGGTTCTGACTTAAATGACCATATCCAGGGGTTAAACATACCATACCATCTCACAGTTGTAAGTATCCTTTTCTTTCCCTGACAGTTAACTTTTTAAACTTAAATAATTACTGTTCATTGAGTGGCCACATGTCCAGTCATTTCATATGAACAGTTCGTCATATGTCCCAGAACGTTAATAGTTATGGGCCAATTACCTGAGTTGGAATTAGTTACATCTACAGTGCTGTGATCAAGATATGTGTTTGTTTTCTTTAATTAAGGTTTTTAAGGCTATCCAATTCATTCCCTGAAGAGGTGAAACTCACCATGGCAGGCCAGAAGAACTGTAGGGAAGGAGTTAGCCACATATTCAGCATTTAGATCTATGCATGGAAGAGGCATAGGAATGTGCCCATCAGAGAAAGACATTACTGTCTAGGACTTCTTGAGGGAACTAAGGCTGAGACAAATATATTCTGTATTTAACATTACCTTAATGATCATTTTTTTGTTTTTCTTTAAAAGCTATTCTAAATCAGTTATTGGTTCATAAGTGTAACCTGGTGATGAGAAATCTTCTATGGGGGCATAGCTATGTTCAGGGCTGGGTCTTCTGGGTCCATCTGCTTCTACGCATCCACAAAGATGGTTACCTTCTGAATTTCTAAGACTTGGTCAAGGTGAGTCAGTGGTATAAACAGGAACTACTTTCACCCAGGAATGGTGTATCTACAGACTTACACCCTGTAATTTAACAGAAGAGTGAGTCACAAGCAAACCTCAAAAGCTTCATCCTATTGGGTATTTAGTTGGCTTTGTGGGTGCTGTTTCTTCCAATTTTTGAGAAGCACGCAGTCCCCTGGACAAATATGATATAAGGGGACATCAGTAGGAAATAGAAGATGGCTAGAGGCATATTGGTGTATAGCCAAAAGTGTTGCCCCTAGTGACTATATACATTTTATAATGTCTGATTCTTTAACTGTATGATCATCTGCAAGATAACAAGCTCACTATTTCATATGGGCTCAAATGGAGCTTGCTTCTGGGAGTTAGTCTTACCCTAAGCAGAGTAATCAGCAATACCTTGTATATTAGTCAGCCACAGAGGTGCTGATGCAAAATACCAGAAATCTGTTGGGTTTTATAAAGGATATTTATTTGGGGTAGGAGCTTACAGTTACCAAGTCATAAAGCATAAATTACTTCCCTCACCAACATCTGTTGCCAAGTGTTGGAACAAGATGGCTGCTGGCGTCTGCAAGGGTTCAGGCTTCCTCTTCTTCTTAAGGCTCTGTGGTCCCAGCTTCTTCCAATATCAGCTGTAGGGTGGAATATGTCTCATCTCTCTCCCGGGGCTCGTTTCTCTCCTGGCTCAGCTGCTTTGCTCTCCCCACAAGGCCAGCTGTAAACTGTCAGGTGAATGGCTCATCTCTCTTCCCGAGGCCTCTGCCATGTCTAATGGAGCCTTCTCTCTTTCCTCATGTATCTACTTCTCTGTGTATTTACTTCCCAGGGCCCCAGCATTAAAACTCCAACTAACTCCTGTGCCTTGTCATTTTCTCTGTGAGTCCCTGCCCACCAAGGGAGTGGGGACTAAATGTCCTACTGACATGGCCCAGTCAAAGCCCTAATAATAATTTAATCAAGTAAAAGTGAAATCTCCAACATACCAGTTTACAAACAATCCAATATCTATTTTTGGACTTCATAAATAATACCAAACTGCTATACCTTGTCCCAGATAAGTTTGGTTACTTAGAAGATTTTTGCTTGTCTTTTTTTTTTTTTTTTTTTAAGATTTATTTTCTTTATTTCTCCCCCATGGGTCTGCTCAGAAAGTCAAACTTTGAATTGTATTTTTATCCAAAGATTCTTTTGATAAGCTGGCAATTAAGATGTCACATATATATTGTAATAAGACCAATTCTTGCAACAGGAGTTCTCTTAAGTCTCTAATTAGAACTTCTCGAAAGAGTGTAGGGGCATTTTTAACCCCCTGTGGAAAAACTGTCCAGCAATATTTTTGCTTTATATTGGTATTAGATCTTCCCATTCAAAAGCAAAAAGGTTTTGAGGTTCTGAACTGAGAGGCAGGCAATAAAATGCATCTTTAATCTAGGACTATGAGGCAACAGAGATCTACTGATTGGGTGGTGAGCAAAGTGTATGGCTTTGGAACTACAGGACGATTATCTTCTACAATTTGGTTAATAGCTCAGAGATCTTGTACAAACCTATATTCTTTCAAGTGCCTGGCTTCCATACTGGCATATTGGAGTATTATATGGATATTGACAAGGTGGTATTAATTGGTATTTTAAGAATGTCTTAATTAATGGCTCAATTCCTTGATTCTAATTTGAGTGGACATTTTTAACATAACTAATCATACCAGGCTGTCAAAGCCTTACCGGGACAGGCTCTGCCGTTTTGCTCACTTTCTATATCTATTGATTTACTGATGACAGGATTTCTTCTGGAATCATGGGAGTTTCTTTAGTGACTTCTGCAAACAGCAGAGCAGCTTGTAGGGTGCAGGACTGCTCTGGAGGTATGTCTATGGTTAAATGTTTTGGGAAAAAGGTCATTTGTGCATTTAATTTGACTAGAAAATCTTTTCCTAACAGAGGCATTGGACATTCAGGCACATATAGAAAACTATGTTTTAAGTTTTTGGTCCTAATTTGACATTTTAACAGTTTCATAAAGGGCTGGTGGGCGCTCTTCCCAGATATGCCAATTACGGCTCTAGTTTCACCTGAAACGTAACTTTATTCTTTATTTAGTACTGAATATGTTGCTTTGGTATCAACGAGAAAGTCAATTAATTATTTTCTCACCTGCATAGTCACCTGAAGCTCCCAGTGGGAGATTGGTATTTGGCAGATATTAATTGGTTATGCTTTGATTATGGGCATATAACCGAAGGGAGTGTGAGAGTTCAAGCTCAGCCGTGAGGTCCTTGAAAACTGAGGAATGGAAATAAGCTAAACAAACAGGCTGTAACACAAGGCAAGCATCTGGTTACAACAGAGTTGTAAATTGCTCAGTTAACATAAGATAACAAGTAAAGGAATTGAAATAAGCTAAAATAACAACTCCAGTTACAAGTAAAATAAATAAGTTAAAATAACTCCAGTTGCAAATAAAACTACTGTAGTCAGAGGTTATATAATCTGTCTCCATCTTCATATCACCTTCTCTTTTGTGGGTCTTCTCCCCTTATTTTCTCTTACAAGGATTCTTGTCATTGGATTTAGGGCCCACCCTACTCCAAGATAATATTAAAAATAAAAAAAATCCTTAACTTAATACTTAACTACAGCTGCAAAAACCCTTTTTCCAATTACAGTCACATTCACAGGTTCTCATTGGATATATCTTTTGAGGTAGTTGGGGGCACCATTCAGCCCACACAGAAATGTCATCTATTTACAAGTCCACACTAATACCTGAAAGCGTTGGAGCCTGATGTGTTTTCGAAAGCAGAGTGTGTTAAAATATAGAAAAATAAAATGGGCATTTAGCAGATACCTTCCAGATCTGAGGTAGCATCCCAAAATCAAACACCTTAATATTTCTGCTAAGAAATGTGTAAATAATTTGCACGGTTTATAGAATGACTATAAACAGCATCATATCAATTCAGATCTGATTTTGATGTCAAGAGAGTTCAGATGTGATTTGCCACCAAATGAGTCATGAAAAACTTTTCCTTTTCAAAATTGTGGATAAGGGATTCTGGACCTGTGTTGGGCATTGAATCATGTTCCCCACAAAAGGCATGTTCAAGTTCCAACCCCTGGTCTTGTGGGTGTGAACCCATTTGCAAACAGGACCTTTTAAGATAAGATGTACCCAAACTGAGTGAAGATGGGCCTTAATGCAATGTGGCTGAAGTCCTTGTAAGCATAGAAAATAGGATACAAAGACACCATGGGGAGAAGCCAAAAGTTGGAATTCAACAGAACCCAGGAGAAAAAGCAGAAGGTGCCACCACATGCATTGCCTTTTGAGGGAAAAGTCAAGGAACCCTAAAGATTGCCCACCAGCCAGAAGATACTGACCCTGGAAGAAAGTAAACCTTCTAACCTCTGAAACTATAAGCCAATAAATTCCTGCTATTAAGCCCACCCATTATACAGTATTTGCTTTAGCAGCCAAAACACTATAACAGTTACCTTTGGGAGAGCAAATACATTATTCTGTTTGAGCAAAAGTCATCATTGAATCTCCTTTCATAGAGCATTAATTCTCTTACCCTAAGGTAGGCCCTAAGTATATTTTGAATGCGTTTTAGTTGAAGTCTATAAATCAATCAACAGTGTAGTGCTGTTATTTGATAATCGACATTATTATTATTATTGGCTATCTATGCATCAGATGTTAATTTTATTCCTATTGATTTCTAATAAATAAAGTAAAACAAAGTAAATTTAAATGTTGGTATCGAGATGCTTTTTCCACTAGGCTACAGATTCAATAGTCCACATTATTATTTAATATGCTTTTCTCTGCCCTGCTTCCCCTGTTGATTTTCCTCTACCAAATGATGGAGAGAACATTGTGGAGCCACAGAGTCCCCATTCCATCCTAGCTGGGTTCTGCCTGAATCCTAATCACATATTTCCCTAGGCACAAGAATATGTCAGACAAACAGGAGTCTTGTTTGTCTGCGTGCTTGTGTTTGTATGCGTGCTTGTGTGTCCCCACTCCTGGTTTACAATGAAGTGCAAGTACCAGCCAAACTCTTCTGAATCTAATATACTTATGGTAGCAGGACCTCCCCACATACCAACATTTTCTTTGCAAGGAGAACATAAGGCTAAATGGGTTCTTCACACCAGGTAAGTTTTGAGCAATCTCTCTTTGGCTCTTCCTTTGTCCTAGAAAAACTGAAAATACTTTGTACTATGAGCTTCCTTAAATTCTAAAAGTTCTAAAAATTCTTCTAAAAGGAATGCACATGTCTTTCAGTTAAGAGGTTATGCCAAGCAGCATACTAACAGAGAAAATGACCCGTAGGTACTTGACAGTTTGTGACAAATCACATTGGGCTACACACAATAACATGAGCTTATTTTTACCGTAGACCTTTTTTTATTATATTTTATTTATGTATTTATTTGCTGTCCTGATTAACAGTCAGCAGGATTATGAACCCAGCTCAGGACAACTGTTTCTTAAAAAGAAAGAATTATTAACATTGTTAATATTAAGTACATTTAAAGGAGTTTTCCTCACATTAAAATTTTTCTTGGTAACATATAACTTGACTTAGCGTCTTCAGTGTATTAAGTCTTATGGGAAATGACACATAGAAGAATAAAGCATTGTCATATACCACAAGGGAAGTTCAGTTTTGAGGGGGCAAAGGACACGTAAGTAAATCAATACAATGTTAACACTTAAGGGCTAGAATGGCAGGGCTATATATCAGCTTCCTGGCTGCTAAAACAAATAATACACAATGGGTTAGCTTAATAATAGGAATTTATTGGCTCACTGTTTCAGAGGCTACTTCTCGTCGTGGTTTCTTCTAGCTGGCCAGAAATCTTTGGGGTTCCTTGGCTTTTCCTTCACATGGCAGAAACTTCTCCTTTCTCTTCCAGGTTTTGTTGACTTCCAGCTTCTGACTATTCCCTGTCACTTCTCCCTTTGTTTCCAATTTTCTTTGCTTCCAAGGACTTTAGCCATAATGGATTAAAGCACACCCTCATTCAGTTTGAGCATGCCTTAACTAATCACATCTTGAAAGGTCTTATTTACAAATGGGTTCACACCATAGGACTAGGGGTTGGAACCTGAACATGCCCTCTGTGAGGCACATGAGTCAATCGCCAACAGACTACAAGTGTGGGAATATATTCCACAATATAGAAGGGCAGGAAGGGCATATGACCAATAGGAGCCCCAAGGACAAAGCATAAAGGCAGGAAAGTAAAGCAAGGCATTGTGTGTCGCGGGAGCATAGAGTGTTGGTTGGCTGCAGATGAGCTTTAGTCTGAAGATGAATAATAAATGGGTCAACAAAATAAGTATGCAAAGTCAACCATAAGTGTAACCCTGAGTAGTCCAAGGTAAAGTTGTGCTGTCAGGCACTAGCAATTTCACTGCACCTGGTTTTCAGACTTGCAAATCACCTAAAAGCTGGTCAAGGTGCCAAGGATTTTCAGCGACTTTGTAAACAAATAAATACATGGTTACCTAAGACTGAGAAGTGAAAAGCATGTGATGTTTATGATTTTAACTGATAACTGGATAGCATTGTGGTTATGGGCATGGACTCTAGAGCCAGGCTACTAAGGTTCAAATCCTTACCCCAAAACTTATTGTTTGATCAGGATATTTATTTACCTCTTTTGAGTGTCAGTTTTCTCAAACTATCTCAGTGTTGTTAGGAGGATTAATAAAGATAATATATGTAAAGCACCTGGCACTGTGCCTAATATATAGTAAGCACGTAAGTGAGGGGGCCAGGGGAAAGGAGAAAGGGATGGGGAAGGGAGGGAGGGAAGAAAGATGGAGAAAGAGAGAGGTCAATGACTTAGCCGTGAGAAAAATTAAATATTCCGGATGAATGATTAGAAGTTGGTCTAAAGGGATCACTTCATTTTTTTACAAGTAATGCCTGAGAGTTCATCTCAATACCCGAATGATGGTTGTGTTAGAAAAATGGCATCCAGGCTCCCCGTGGACAGTGCAACTGGTCAGCATAAGCCTATTAATCTAAACCACCAAGACAAAGAGCTCAGAATACTCACCAGTTGTTGCTCCGATTCCCTGAAGCAACTGCACTTCCTGTGTTTGCATTGGGCCAGTATTTCAGTGAGTCTGCCATCCCTCCCTATTTGAGTTCTATTCTCAGTGAGGAGATTTGGAAGTCTTTCCTGGATGTTTCTGTTTATGTCAGCATTTTATTGATTCAAACAGAAAGTAAAGCTTTTATTAACTTGGGGCAAGTCATTGTTTTTCAATCTTGTGTTTTTAACTCACTTAAAATGGAAAGGAAGTGGAAACAGCATATTGCAATAATATTATGATTTCTTTGCTCTTGGCTTCAACGTTCTTTAACTGCTTCACTTCTGGAGTGAGTACGATACTGTTGTGTGACTATGATGATTGGGGTCAGAAGTCAGGATTTGAACCCAAGAGCTATTTATCAATCTGGGCTTTTCAAGCTACTAAACTTCTTAATTAATAGATTTAATGATATCTACTTGATAGGATTGTTGTGACGATTAATCAGGTAATTAAAAGAAATAATGAATGTGAATTCCATGGAACATAGTAAGTATTCAATAAATGTCAATCTCCACCCATCCCTTTCCTTTCCTAAGAGATAGAATTTTCATGAGGACACAGCTTAATTTTAACATGAATACAATCACTTCTTTCCTAGTCATTTCCTTCCAAATCAAAAGTTGACACAGAACTCATTTTTCCACTCTAAGCCTGCTTCTTAATTTGTAGAAAGAGGCAGTAAGATTATATCTAGCTACCAACATCCTTCAAAATCTGGGCTTCTATGGCTTTTTCCCAGCTTTCCTTTGATCTGGGAAAATCCAGTTTCTCCCAGCTTCAAATTCTCCCCTTTGCTGAAAAAGAAAATAAGTTGAAATGCTTATCAGTGACTGGATGGAAATGTCTCAACATTCCTACTCTATGAATGCATGTTTTTTCATTTTTTGTTAGCTGTAAAGCACTATATAACCTAAGGTTTATTATTATTACTATCACTGTTATTATGATCAGTCTCACTATACTATTCCCTCCCTCTTCCACAATTTGGTGGGAGATGTATTGACTTTATATTCAGATAAATATATTATAACCAGGACAAACAGAAAAAAAATACATATATATGCATACACATCCCTACTAATTGTATTGATCATTAGTTTATGTTCCATCCCAGATCCATTCAATGCTATATCTTCAGTCACTTGCTCTCTCTTTCCTGCCTGGAGTGGCACTATTGATGACTTATGTCATTCCTTTGGTCAGAAATCCTGGCTACTGTTGCCAGCACCACCACAGGTCTAGGAGTGCCTCTGTGAACCCCTGACTGACAGGGAGAAATCTCTAATCTCTACACCTAAGCACTGGCCTGGTTGGGCATAAGAAGGATTTGACTTCCCAGTTGGTTACCTGGAGTGTCTAAGTGACTGTAAAGTAGGTGCCTTGTTGTAAAAATTATGTGGGATCTCATGCCAGTGGATCATACTCTCTGCTAGACCCTAGATAGGTCCTGGAAACAGTAAAGGGAGGGAAACTTGTACCAGAAATACGTGTCAATTCCTGTCAAAATGAATTAATGGCCATTCATGATTGAAGTGGTCCAATGTAGTCAACTTGCCAGCAAGCAGCTTGTTCAGTTCAGTGATGGTGCTGTATTGGGAACCTAAAGTTGGTCTGTATTGCTAGTAGGCTGTACGTTTGGCAATGGTAATGATAGAACAGCCAAGGTAAGCAGTGGATGCTGTTGGGCCCATATTGTTGGGGTCTGTTACCATGGGTATGCCATTCATGTGCTTATTTTGCCACCATTAGGTGGCAATAACAGAGGCTAGTTCGTATCAACTGTTGAGCCATTTTGTCTATGAGTTTGTCTAGTGCCTCTTCTGTGCTTAACACTCTCCAGTGGATATTGATATGTGGTGCAAAAACCTTCACACTTTGTACCCACTCCCATGCTTCCTTGTCCCTAATATTATACTCTTTCCCTTTCCAGGCCCCTGATCAGCTGGCCAAAACATTTTCTAGTCCCCCTGAGTCTGGATTTATTCTAACTTTGGGCCAATTCTCTCTACTCACAAAGTGGATAAACAGGTATACTAACCAAAGTGCTGCCACTAGCCACTCTTTTTTAAAAGAAAATTAATCATGCATAAAATACAGGAGTCTCATATACCATCTGTGTTGTTTTGAGTCTTTTATGTGAACTCCAGAAAAGTATGTTCTTAAATTGAACCTATTGTGAGATTTTTTTTATTAGATTATATCAGTTAAGGGCCATTTGATTAGGTTGTTCCAGTAGGGCATAGCTCAAGGTGGGTCTTAATCTTCTTGCTGGAGTCCTTTATAAATGGAGGAATATGCCACAGACAGAGAAAAAAGTGGCAGTGACAGAGACGCCTCCAGAAGTTGAAATTAAAAAAAACCAGGAGAGAGAAAAGCCACAGATGGAGCAGCCTGAAGCAGAACTATCAACAAGGTCCAGAGGACAGGGGAAAGACAGGAGACAAGTGGACACAGCCATGTGCCTGACTGCCTACAGCTGAGCTTGGGGAGAAAGTGAACCTGGAGAAGAAGGTAGAGACTGGAAGAGCCACCATTGTGCCTTGCCATGTAGCAGGTATCCAGGATCCAGGCAGCTGATCTTTGATGAGACAGCATCTCTGATGATACCTTGATTTGGACATTTCCATAGCCTCAGAACTGTAAGCTTTTAACCTAATATATTCCCACTGTAAAAGCCAACCCCATTACTGGTATATTGCATTGGGAGTCTTTAGCAAACTAAAACGCCACCTTATTATTATTGGTGTGGTGCATTTGCTACAATCGGTGAATGCACAATGTTATAATGGTACCATTCACTGTAGTCCACGGTTTAACTTAGGGTTCTCTATTTGTGTTGTGTGCCATGATGGGGTACAAGATCAACACTCAGCAATCAGTAGTGTTTCTATACACCAGCAATGAAAAATCAGAAGAAGAAATCAAGAAACAAATTCCATTTACAATAGAAATTGAAAGAATCAAATCTCTAGAATAAATCTAACCCAAAATGTAGAGAACTTGCACACAGAAAACTATAAAACAGTGCTAAAAAATATCAAAGAAGACCTAAATAAATGGAAGGACATACTGTCTTCATGGCCTGGAAGACTAAATATTGCTAAGATGTTGTGGCAGTTTGAGATTATTTATGAATCCCCAAAAAGAGAAAGATTATGTTTGTAAACTAATCTATTACTCTGGGTGTGATACCCTTTGAATTTATTAAATTCAAAGGATTTAAGTTTATTTGATAAAATAAATATACGGCTTTTGATTCTACCATGTCAATAGAGTGTAAATCAGATTGAGTCCCCACCCCCTTGGTGGGCTGATATAAATGGACACTCACTCAAGAAGACACAGGGGAAGACAGAGAGCTCTGTCATGTTTGATCCCAGGTCCCCAGCGAGAAATGAGCCATTTGCCTCATAGTTTGCTGCTGAAGAGAACAGAGCAGCTGAGCAGCTGAGAAGGCCCAGAAAGAAACTAGCCTTATGCTAGAGACTGACTTAAGAAGGCCTGAGAGACAAACCCTATACGACCCTACAACTGAGATCAGGAAGGAGCTGGGCCCACGGAGCCTCAAGAGGAAAAGGAAGCCCAGGAAGGAGAGACCAAGCAGAGATCAGTGACCATCTTGCTTCAATATGTGGCAATTGACTTTGGTGAGAAAGCAACTTTGAGTTGGACTCTTTAAGGGCTTTCTAACTTTAAGCTTTTTATCCCAAATAAATACCCTTTATAAAAGCCAACAGATTTCTGGTACTTTGCATCAGCACTCCTTTGGCTGACTAATACAGATGTCAATTCTACCCAAAGAGATTTACAGATTCAATCCAATCCCAAACAAAAATCCAACAGCCTTCATTGCATAATTGGAAAAGCCAATCATCAAATTCATATAGAAGGGTAAGGAATCACAAATAGCCAAAACCATCCTGAAAAAATACAAGGAGGTATAAGAAACCTTATATTGTGTATGATTTTTCTGTAAACCCACAACTTCCCAAATAAATAAGTAAATAAACAAAGTCTCAGCTGACCCCATGGGGAACACTCTGGAATTGAGAGGCTCTTCAAAGTTATTTCTAATTGGGGAAAGGGAGCCAGATCTTCATACTGCTTTACCAACCAGCCATTGGTTGTGATCTACTCTGGGAAGGAGGTGTTGGTAGGATGAGGCATATCTCTTCAGCCAAGGTAGTTCCTGAAGAGAGTGGGCAGTTGAGAATTTGTCTCCCATCAGCAGTTTCAGCATCAAGGAGAATTAGGGTGGTGTATCACAGTATTCACTAAACTTTCCTTCCCTCTGTGCTTTACTTCATTCTTTCTTTTACTCTTAATTTCCTGGGGTTTCAACCCCAATAAACTATTAGTATGTAAACTTTGGCCTCAGGCTCTGTTTTATATATGTTTATTTTTGTTTCTTTTTCATAGCCCTAAATGGTCCTGCTCCAAAAATGAAACTCTCTACTGTAAAAGGAATGTATAGAATTAATTACACACACACATACACACACACACACACAAAGGCTTAGTACAACATGGATTATGAATTAGGGCACTTGATTGCTAGTCGAACTCAACTATTGATTTGTGAATATTAGGAATGTAGCTTGGTCTCTCAGATTTAGTTTCACATTTGATATGGTGGGCATAATAGTGTCTGATTTTTCTACTCCTATTTTGATGTCAAGAGCCTGAAAGAATATGAAGTATGTCAGAGTACTTTGCAAATAGCACAAGATCCCTGGAAACAAATTCTTACCCCATCACATTTTCTAGAAAACGTACTGAATTAGGTTGCAGTGATGCCATGCTTTAAGGATCATTGCCAGGGCCTTAGGGGCCACCATCACTTACAAATGCAATGACCCAAGAACACTGGAAAGCCAGCAGTTCAAATCTCTCTCCTGTCTCCTTCCAAGTTTCCTGAAGCTCCTTCCTAAGTGAAGGTCTTAGATCTTAGAGGTTTTTTGTTCTTTCAGTGACTGTTGCCCAACTCCAGGCACCATTGCTGACAGAGTCTCTGAATGGGGCCTCCTGGCATTGTGCTATGTGGTGGCCTTGTAGACAAGTAGCTAAGAGCAAAACAGGCCCCTTCTCTTTGAGGAGGAAAACAGAATGGAAGGGAAGACATTGGGAGTAAGAATGATGAAAAGGAGAATTGAAAGATGAAGTAAGGAGGAAATTAGTTCACTTACCTCTTTCTTGCAACAAGGGACCAACCCTGGTTACATCTATTAGTCTAGGTCTCCACTGAAGACCACAAGTGTTACACACTACACACCGGTGTAATGGATATGGAGGAAGTAACACCAGAGCCATAGCACAACTGCCTGTGACCATTTGTCCTTCTCCTTCCCATCTCCTTCCATCTGAAATGATCAATGGCTTCTCTCAGTGAGATTTGTGCAAGTCTCTCTTTTGACCTAAGTGTGATAGAGTGAAGCTCATAATTGTTCAAAAAAATTTAGTCCCTTAACTTAAGCCTTACAATTTAAAAAGACCTTCATTTCGACTCAGAATGGGAAATTAGAACATGACCCACTCCTGCTTAATTAACCTCCTCTTTTTTGCCAAGATTTAATTCTACAAGTCTTTTCAAATGCAACATGTCAAAAATGAAATAAAACAGAGTCCTCAAGTGCTCTCAGGGGAAGGACAGGGAAAATTATTTTAAAAGCGAATAGTAAAAAGAAAATAATTAAAGGAAACATCTCTGGCATATTAAAAATAAAACAAACCATATGCTGTGGCAGAGAATTATTCGGATGAAGGCTGAATGGGGAGGTCCTCTTCTCCATTTGGAAGGTCTGGCCTGAGCTAGCCACTCCTGGAATCTGAGGGCTTCATTTCCTCTGACCCAAGGGCTCTGGGTAGCTGTTCTGTCCCTCAGTGAATGCCACTGAACCTGCTGCAGAGCCAGCAGCAGTTATTGGAATGTCAGGAACTGACGTACTTTCCAGTTTCTAGACAAGTAAAGTTAATTTAGTGCTCTATTTTCCAAAGCACAACATTCATTGATTCTTCAAACAGATCAATGCCAGCTACCCTAAACCAAGGCAGCACTGAACAGTTCTGCTGTTGTGAACTGAATTGCCTAGACACTAAATATTGCTTTTCTAGTGTATTCCTTATTGGATCTATGCATTCACTCTGAAATGAAATATCCATAGGCAAATCGGCATAGTTGTAGAGCACCATTTCTAATCCATCTATTGAAAGGAAAAAGCAAGATGCCAAGGAACCAAGCCTGGGGCTTCTGAATGCAGGCTGAATAGGTAGCTGCCCATGTGAGGTAATTTGAAGAACACCAAAATATTAATTACACTCAAAATAGAGAATCATAAAATGTCAAAGATGGAAGGAACCAGAGAAATGATTTAGTTCAGTGATCTTCACCTGGCAGTTAAATTGGTGAAGTGTTCATTGGAATGACTGGGGAGCTTTTTCAAAATATATACTCAAGCTACCTGGAACCTCCCCCACTCAGTGTGAGAGTATTTTAGAGTGTGGGATGGTCGTGAGGTGGTGTCACAGATGTTTTAAAAGTTAACCAGGTAATTCTGATAAATAACTTACCCATCTCCTTAGAGAACACACTGTTATACAGCCATAGAAACTAAGTCTAAGCTAGGAACTGGAAGTCCCTACCTAAATGTTCTGATCCCAAAAACAAAACTCTTTTCATAATTTTACTTCATTCTTCATTGGAAAATAATAAATCAGTTGTTAAATTTAGGGATTACATGCTATAACTCTTTGTATCACTTCACCTCAGTGTCTAGCACTCCTTATAAGTGATATGAACTGGGTAACTGTTAATTTGAAAAGAGATTTTCAAGCTTCTTAAAAGCTTAAGATTTTTGTAAGTAAAGTAGATTTCTGATAAACAGCATATCATTGGGTCTTCCTTTTAATGAAATCTGGCAATCTCTCCTTTTTAAAGTGCCATTGTTAGATTATTTACATTTAATGTAACTATCACTATGGTTGGCTTTAAATATTCTGTTTGTCCTCTTTTGTTTCTTTTTTCTCTCTTCCTGCCTTATTGGGGGGGGGTGACTAATTACGTAATTTATATATAATTCCATTTTCTCTCCATTATTTATTAGCTCTATCTCTGTTATTGTTATTGTTGTTGTTGTTACTTTTAAGTGGTTGCTCTAGGTTTACAATGTAGATAATTTTTTTTGCTTTAGGCAGTCAATTATCTTATAAATTAAAAATTTTAATTAGAGAAAATTTTATATTAACCCACATATTTTCCATTTCTAATGCTTTTCATTCTTTTCTGCTACTTGAATGACTTCCTTTTAACATTTTTGTAGTTTCAGTGGTGTGCTGAAGTCACCTCTCATAGGCTAACAAGAGCCATTGTGTACATCTTTTCCTTACTCTGCATTCAGAGATGTCTGCTTTATAGAAGAAATTGACTATAGTGAGAATACTTACACCATGGAAATTGGGGAATGCCACTAATATGGGCTTGATTACCTAGCAGACTGATTGTTAAACATTTGCCAGCCCACAACTTAGTGCAGGTCTCTTAGGCAATAAATTCTACCAGCGTGTATATGTCTGAAAATATCTTCATTTCATTTATATATATGTATTTTGTTGTTGTTGTTGTTGTGGGTAAAAATCAAATTTTTCACAATACATATCAATATTTGTAAAATGATATATAAATACATATGCATATATGTGCATTTGTTTACATAAATGTTATTTGTTATATATATATATATATATATTTTTAAAGGTGCTTAGAAGTTTAAAGTACCTGAAGAAGAAAAAGTATGAAGAAAACCACATTGATCAAATTGATAAAAAGTAGTGATAAAAGAAAACCATACAAGCATCCAAAAAAAATAGACACATTATATTCAGATGAGCAAAGATAAGAATGACAGCAGACTTCTCATCAAAACAATACAACCCAGAAGGAATGGCATCTTTAAATTGTTGAAAGAAATAAACTATTCATCCACAGCCAGCAAAAATTTCTTTCAAAAATGAAGGTGAAATAAAGACTTTTCAGAAAGACAAAAGCTGAGAAAGCATACTAGTGCTTATGGGGGGATTTAAAATATCCTTGTAGGTTTGACAAATTTGAGGACAGATCATGCAGAATTCTATTTGCAGGAGGAACCCAAGTACCCTTTGGTAAAAAACTTCTATCAGACTTTGGGGAGTAATCAGGTCCACTTTGGTACTCTTTCAACAGAATATAATACCAGAAGAGTTGAGAGATATTGTGTCCAACTCTACCCCTATATGTTAATGGTCTAGATTTGTTACGCGCATGTAGTAGACTCCTCTGGCAGTCCTCTGGAAGTATCTCTGCTGGTGGCTGAAATCCTACATTAGCTGAGCGAGAAATTGCAAGTGAATACTTGATTTCATCAAATAAAATCTGTGGACTTTTGCCATGGATTTGACTATCCAGACTCTCTTGAATTCTCTTCCTGTTGGGGATTGAATCATGTCCTCCATAAAAAACATGTTCCAGTCCCAATCCCTGGTTCTGTGTGTGTGAACCCATTTGTAAATAGGACTTTTGAAGATGTTGTTTCAGTTAAGGTGTATCCTAACTGAATCAGGTTGGGCTTGAATACATATTCCTGGAGTTCTTTATAAGCAGAATGAAATTCAGACACACTCAAAGAGAGAGAAGCCACAGGGAACAGCCAGAAGCTGGAAGTCAAAAGAACTCAGAAGAGAAAGGAGAAGATATACCATGTGCATTGCCATGTGACAGAAAAGCCAAGGAACCTCAAAAATTGCCAGCCAGCCAGAAGATATTGACCTCGGAAGGAAGCAAGCTTTCTAGCCTCTGAAACCACAAACCAATAAATTCCTGTTGTTAAGCCAACGCACTGTATGACATGTGTTTTAGCAGCTGTGAAACTAAAACACTTCCTATTATTTGTAGTATTTCTGTTATATATTACCGTAGGAACCAGAAACTCCCAGTCTTTCTTGAAGCAAGTGTGCAAACAGTCAGCTATACCAGATTGAGGTTTCCATATTTTAAAAAGTGAAGGTGAAGAAGCAGGTACCAAAGGGAATCCATTGTTTCGAAAGGATGACCTTAGAGACATCTGGGTTGCAGGGACAGTGGTAATGGAATTTGGCATCAAGTGGCAAGAAACAATAAGACAAGTTGTGGTATCTATGCTAAGTAACAGCAGGAGGAGGGCCTCTGCTGGATTAACTTCAAAGTGTAATTTGGGCATTGTTCCTAGTTCCATAGCCCCAAGTGCCCATTCCCTGGACCTCCTAAAGAGTCTGGGAGCTGCTTAATATCCTTTAATAAATTCCTTTACTCTCTCTGTAAACTAGCATGATAGAGTTCTGTTGTTTTCACCTAAGAACCTCAGCTAATACAATCCTATTTTGTTCTGATTTTCATGGCCATAATCAGTACCTCCCCAAACATTCCAGTACTCTCTCATTCCCCAAAGGGCTGAACTTTCAGGATTCTAACTTTGCATACTCGCATGCAGTTAACGGGTGGATAAAATGTTTTTCCTAGTGTATTTCTGACAGAGTTCCAAAGTATCTTGTAAATCCCCCAAGACCTCAATTTAGCAGAGATTAAATATCTGTCAAGTGGCACCAGAGAAATGTTGAATAAAATTTGGAATTATTCAGGCATATACTTAGGAATAAGACAATTAAATGTCCCGTCCTTAATGTAAAGAGGACCTCTGGTGGGAATTATATCATTTTTCTGTACAACCAGGATACTCTGTCAAAATCTCCCTTTTCCAACATGAAGATTTTGCCAAAGGTACTTGGAAGAACATTGAATGTCTTTTTCATCTAGGCAGCCACTAACTATCATTTCTACAATGTAGCCCTCACAAAAAGAGGAAAATAATTCGTTAAGAAATACAAAGAAATCAATCTGGAGTCCTCATTGTGTGCGCAGGAAGGAATTTTGACCAACCAAGTAACTGTGTTGAAAGAAATTAGCTACCCAAGTTTGTGATAACACTTAAATTCCTACCCTATTTTTAGAAATAGAAGATGTCACAAACATTCAAGATCTCCCTATAATATTTAAACTAAGATTGTAATAGATAATGAATTCATATATGTAGTTAACAAAATAATTGGAATTAACATAATTTTAGCTTTTAAAAGACTTTATCTCTGAGTGCCCCTGGGATTGTCTTTCTGTGATCCTTCTCTACTCCAGGAGCTCCTCAAACCTAGCACTCCCCTTCCATTTTCTGGCACTCATTGCACACCTTCTGCCCTCCACTAACTCTTCTCTGCAGAAGAGCAGGTGTATTCATGCATGCACATATGATTGCTAATGCTTAACTACTCTCTGACAGGTGTTTGCATTTCAACTTTAAGTCTAAAGGATGCCTTGCCATGGGAGTCTGCCCATGATTCTCGTGTCATGTCTGGATTTGTATTCCTTGGGAGGCCGTCAACACCATGCACAGTCAGCATATAAGGCAATAAGATAAATTGGTTATGCCTATCTTTTCCTCAAGAGCTGGCTATCCATTTCTAGGTATTCTTCAGCAAAGCAGAGCTGAAAGCATCTCTTTGAGGCCTTTTTGCTAAGCAATATGTGCAAAAAAGTACCAAGGATTTAAAAAAACAAAAATATAATAACAAATCTGAAATTTCACCATGATACCTTTGTGACATGTCTTTCTTGTGCACAGCCAGGATTCACCAGCCTTGTGAAGTTATCTGCCTCCTGTGGGAACTGGGCCTGTGGCAAAGAGCATTTCCTTCCTGAGTGGTGTGATAGGTATCACTGGCAAGGCCTGTGGATCACTCAGTGGTGAAGAAGGCTTACCAAATAGCTTCTGGAGCACAGCCTTTTCACCAGACGTGAATCTAGGCTTGGATTAATAGTCACTTTGTTATATCCCTGAATAATTTGCAAACACTTTCATATATAACAGCTTTGGGAGGACAGCTAGGAGAGGAATTGCTCCTACCTGATAGGTCTCAGAATGTGGTAGAAACGCATCTTCTTAGTCTTAATTTGTGTTCCTGTGGGTTTGAACTCGTTTGTAAATAGGACCCTTTGAAGTTGTATTATCATTTGAAATATGGACTCATTTGTGAATAGGATCTTCTAAGATCTTATTTAAGTGTGAATGAGGATGGGCCTTAATCTGCATGACTGAAGGCCTGATTAAGAGAGGAAGCCAGAAGAGCCAGAACCAAGAGGTCAGCAGAAACCAGAAGAGCAGACACAAGGAGAGAGAGAAAGTTGATGGGAGGCAGAGAGATGCAAGGCAAGAAGCCCCAGCCAGGAGCAGAATACTACAGACTGTGGGAAGAAAGCATGGCCTTGCCAACACCTTGATTTGGGAATTCTGGACACTGAAACCGCAATAATAAATGATTATTGTTTAAGCCAAACCATTGTGTGATATTTGTCATAGCAGCCTGGAAAAACTAAGATAAGGAGTTACTTAAATCATACATCTAGGAATGCTAGAGCAGAGACTCAAACTGTTTATAAATCTAGCTCTTTTTCCACCACATCCCACTTATTGTAATGCATCTCCTGTGGGACACACACACACACGAACACACAAACACATATTGTTGTGGCTGTCGCAATGAGAAAACCAAAACGGCACTCGGAGGGAGCAGAGGAACCAGGCTTTATTATGCGTGCAGGCCCAGAGGAAAGTTCAGTTTCCAAATTCTGAGCCCCCAGCCCAAGTTTTCTGGAGTTTTTATTGGGGTCTGCAGGCTCCCATTCATTGGCTAGCGAGTTGGCGGGTGGAATTTTTCCATTACCTTAGGCAACTAAGCAAGCATGGTTACAGAAGGAGAACTGCAGGTTACGAAATCAAGCGGGCAGTGTTACAGAGCCAGAAGTGCAGGTTCCAGTTCTAAGGCAGGAGATTCTTGTCAGAAAAAGGGGGAGGGGGAGGGCTGCAGTGACTTTTCCTTATCAGTATGAGAATGGAAGACTGGATACTGAAATAGCACTTAGACAAATTCATTTATTAGGATCTACAGAAGCATCATGATATGTTGGTAAGACACTAAAACACTTTCACTGGTAGGGAAGGATTCAGCCATTCACTCCACAAACATTTATTGAGCACCTACTCTCTGCTTGGCACTGGACTAGGTTCTGATATACAATGGTGCATAGGATTAAGAGAGACTCTGCCCTCCTGGACCTAAACTAATCTTTAGAGACTGAGAACCATTGATCATTAGATAAAAAGGTCATTACACCATCAATCACATAGAAGCTAATATAAAGGCAGTGGTCACCAGAGTCTCTGAGGGAAGGGAGAGGGAAGAATGGGTGTAACAGGGCATTTTGGGGACATGGCAATTGTTCTGAATGACATTGCAAGGACAGATACAGGCCATTATACATTTTGTCAAAACCTATAAAAAATGTGTGGTGCAAAGTGTAAATTATAAAGTAAACTATTTTTTTAACTTTATTTTGTGCATTTAATAATTGAAAATATAAACAATTAAAAACTAAAAAGTAAACACAGATGAATAAATACATAAACTCATCAATTAAATGTAGTAGACACATAAATTTTTTTGAATCAAACAATATGTTACACACTATATTTGGTTCATAGTAATGCAAACATATAGTATTTGTCCATTTGTATCTGGCTTGCTTTGCTCAATATAATGTCCTCCAGGTTCATACATGTTGTCATATGCTTTACAACTTCATTTCTTCTTATAGCTGCATAATATTTCATCACGTGAATAGAACACAGTTTGTTTATCCATTCATCTGTTGATGGACACCTGGGCTGTTTCCAGCTTTTGGCAATGGTGAATAATGTTGCTATGAACAGCAGATGTCTGTTCGTGTCACTGCTCTCAGTTCTTCTGGGTATATACCCAGTAGTGATATTGCCGGGTCACGTGGCAAGTATATATTCAACTTCTTTAGGAAATGCTAAACAGTCCTCCACAGTGGCTGTACCATTCTGCATTCCCACCAATGGTGAATAAATGTTCCCATCTCTCCACATCCTCTCCAACAGTTGCAGTTCTCTGTCTTTTTAATAGTGGCCATTCTGGTAGGTGAGAAATGATATCTCATTGTAGTTTTGATTTGCATTTCCCTAATCATGAGTGATGTTGAGCATTTCTTCATGTGTTTTTTTGACATTTGTATTTCTTCTTTGAACAAATGTCTATTCAAGTCTCTTGCCCATTTTTTAATTGTGTCATTTGTCTTTTTATTGTTGAGTTGTAACAACTTTTTATATATCCTTGATATTAAACCCTTATCGGATATGTGATTTCCAAATATTTTTTCCCAATGAGTTGGCTGCCTTTTCACCCTTTTGACAAAGACCTGTGAGGTACAAAAGTGTTTAATTTTGAGGAGGTACCATTTATCTATTTTTTCTTTTGTTGCGCATGCTTTGGGTGTAATGTCCAAGAAACCGCCACCTACTGCAAGGTCTTGAAGATGTTTCCCTACATTTTCTTCTAGTAGTTTTATGGTCCTGGGTTTTATATTTAGATCTTTGATCCACTTTGAGTTGATTCTTGTATAGGGGATGAGATAGGGGTCCTCTTTCATTCTTTTGATTATAGATATTCAGTTCTCCCAACACAATTTGTTAAAGAGACTGGTTTGTCCCGTGAACATGGACTTGGTAGGTTTGTCAAAAAACAGTTAACTGTAGAGGTGAGGGTTTATTTCTGGTTTCTCTATTTTATTCCACTTATCGATGTGTCTATCTTTATGATAGTACTATGCTGTTTTGACAACTGTAGCTTTGTAATATTTCAAGGTCAAGCAGTGAAAATTCCTCCCACATCGCTCTTCTTTTTTAGAATGCTTTTGGCTATTTGGGTGCACTTTCCCTTCCAAATGAATTTGGTAATTGCCTTCTCTAATTCTGTAAAGTAAGCTGTTGAGATTTTGATTGGTGTTGCATTGAATCTATAAATCAGTTTGGATAAGAGTAACATCTTCACAATATTTATTCTTCCAATTCATGAACACAGAATGTCTTTCCATTTGTTTAGGTCTTTTAAAAAAATTTTTAACATGTTTTGTAATTTTCTGCATATAAGTCCTGTACTTCTTTGGTTAAATTAATTCCTAGGCATTTGAGTCTTTTTGTTGCTATTGAAAATGGAATTTTCCCCCTGATTTTCTCCTCAGATTGTTCGGTACTAGTG